>PVHY01001355.1:0-60351 GCA_004024945.1 Uropsilus gracilis
TGGTTCAGAAACATTTACCAAGCTCCAAACACACTCAGGATTGGAAAGAAGAATACTAGTTAGTGAGAAGATATTACCAGAAGCTGAAGCCCAGTCAAGTAGAGAATGAGCAGCAACAGGAAAGATCTGGAGATTAGTCTTAGAATCGAAAGGAAATCAATACGCATTTATTGAGACCCAACTGAGTCTTCAACTGCCCACAGGGAGTTGCCCACCATGGGGCAGGAAAGACTGTGGTGTCCTGAGTAGCCCTCCAGAATCTTGTTTCTGGCTTTTTTTAAGTTGACTGGGTTACCTGCAGGTGGTATGTGTGTGTAAGGGCACATCTGGCAAATGTAGTTGTTAACATTAATGTACTGTCTATACAGTTATTGACAACAGCATCTGAGGGGCATGGAAGATACTCACACTGGAGATAAAAGCCAGCCCACTAGGAAGTATATCAATATCTTCAGAGCCATTTTCTGCAAAAGAAGTGGGAGATCAGAAAGATGCATGTATGAAGACTTAAAAAAATAAATGTCACTATTGAATGTCTGAACTTCCTTTGAAAACTACATTCATTTTCTCAACTATTTACCTGAGAAATAACATTAACTTTTAGGAATCCCACAGGCATGCTACTCTACAGTAAAACCTGACTCAGATCCCTTAAATATTAAGTTTCTTTTTTAGAACTCTATTTTCGGGAGAAAAGGGCAGATAACTATAAAATAAATTCATGGTCTTGATTTATTCTTTAAATAAAAATTTCCAGGCCATGTCCTAGGAACTTTATTCCTCATAGACCAATTGCTTGGTCAAGTACTAGCAGCTGGAAAGACATCATGGAGAAGTTCTCTTAAAGGTATCTCAGTCAAACATTTATCCTCTTCTACCCTGCTGATGAGGCCCCCAAATCTATCCCAATCACATTGGGAAATTATTAAGTAATTGTTCTCTGTTATAAAGACAATAGATCTGAGCATAGACTATTAAATATATGCAAATTTGAGAGAGTGTAGTAAGATTTTTCTAAAGTTGGTCTCGAGCCTTTTTCTATGGGAAGAGAGCTACAGAAAGTATATTATGAATGAGGACAGTATGAAAATGGGCTTCTCACAGGAGAGATGTGGTCCCAAGCAGATAGGGCTGAGGGTAAAGTCCATGGTTATCTAGTGTGACAAACTGTATTCCACAGGTATTTTGGAACAAATATGTACTGCACACTCTTCTTTAGTACAAAGTTTGTATTCTCCCATCAAGCAGTAAGATCTACATTCTCTTCCCTTGAATCTAGGTGGAACTCTGAAAAGGCCTCGACAAAGGAAATGGGGTAAAAGTGATGCCACAGGATGTACAAGGCACAGTCACAGCCATAGTTGCTTCTCTCAACAAGTACCTTGGGAGAGGAAAGGAGAGACAAAAAAAGGATGAGGAGGGAAAAGCAGAAGGGAAAGGGAAGAGAGGAAAGAGAGGAGAAATGAATATGTTGGAGTGGCGAAAGACTTTAGTTCAGTCTTTGAGTTGCACTGATGAGGATGGCACAGAGATGAGTTGTCTCTACTGAGTTCTTTCAGAATTGCAAATTCATGAGTAAAAAGACTATTGTCATTTTATGGTACTAAGTTTTGGATATCTGGCTATGTAATTGGAACTTGTGGGAAAATGTTTTCCTGAGGTAATAGGTTATAGGGTTTAAGAGACAGTTGGGAAAGGATAGGGAAGAAAGCAGTAACGTGGACAAAGCCAAAGAAAATGCAAATTTGAACCAACAGATTAATGAGAAATACACAAAAAATTGGAGAATAGAGATTGAATTATATTCACTATATTAAAGGTTGAAACAAATTCCCAACTAATGACTGAAAAAGTAATCACAGCTTCCTATTTTCTAAGCATCCAGGTCAACCAAGAATTGTTTACAAATGTTATCTTAATGATATGATTAATTTCCATGTGCTATAACATGACACTGGGAGGCTAATTGAATTTGAATTCAACTGAGTAGAGCCATTCAGATAATCATATTGAATACATACATTGATTCTTTTTTGATGGTCCTCCACACCATCTTGGTATCCTTTTGCCCTAATCACCACCCCACCTGTGCCCTAAATGTAGACCTTTTCCAGATCTGTCTTCCCTTGGTTTCTCCTCTGGTCTAGCTTTCCTTCTACCTGCAATCAACTGGAGTGGGGATTTTTGAGAGACATTGTGATTGTCTTTGCTCACTTGCTCCATCTAGACCACAGGGAAGCTAGTGCCTTGCATTCAGATGTGGAAAAGAATTTCCAACTGATGGTACACAATTTCCCTGCCTCCGGGTGGCTCCCATGCCTACACTGCACCCACAGGAGGAACAACAGTGGCACCTGTGGGAGTAAGAATCCCCAGGACGTCCTCCTGAGTCCTCCACACACAACATTAGCCTGTGTACACTGCTCATTAAAACACTACAGCTAAGTCTGAAATCATTCTAATGGATAGGCATCTGATGTTTTTGAACCTGTCAACCCTACTACTTCACATAGGTTCTTTTCTTTGGTCCCCCATCCTTCTCTACAGGCACCTAGAGAAGGGTCACATTGAAACATCACTGTCACTATTATCATCATTTCACATCTCGGAGAGAAGTTTCTGACAACCAGCTAAGAAAATAAATGGGACCTATTATGGATTAGAAACATGTCTTCTAAGCTGTAAGAGAAGACAAAGGAAAGAGGGGAGACATAAAGAGACCAAATAGAATGGTTGCCTGCTTATGATCCTGCCCAGGGAAAACCTAATAAAGATATTCATATTTCAAGTGCAGCTTTAATTAGATGTCAAGGGTAGTCAAGTAAATTCAAGGTTAAAGCAACCCTTGACTCACAAAGCCTTGGAAAAAAGATGGACTTAATACAGAAGAGGAATGTAATATGATTTCTAAGTCTAGACTGTTTCATTTTTCAGATTTTCTTCTCAAAAAGAATTCTAGGGAAGGAAAGGAAAAAGGGTTTCTTCCACCAATAAAGTTAACCACATAAATCTGGTCTTGGAAAAAAAAAACACAAATCAAAATTTCTCCCCACTTCTCTTACAGCCTAAAATACCTCTCTAAAACCCTTTTGCTGTTTCCCATTTTTTCATAAGTTTTTCATTCATCAAATAGTTGGATCCTGTGAGTACTTGTCTCTTGTTTCATTCACAATCTTAATTTAAATAACCAGCTTGCCTTGTTATGGTCAGTCCTATGTGTCAACATTCACCTTTTTCATCTCAGAACTTTTTTTCATAGCCAATGTCTTTTCCTGAAGCTTTTGCAATAAATGTGTTATCTGTGATAAGAAAAGTAGTATCACAAGATGGGAGGGCAAAGACACAGAAGAACACAGTCCTGTCATATTGTCCGGAACCATCACTCTCTAGTTCTAGATCCCTGGATAAGTAACTTCATTCTCTGTGGGTCAGTCTATACTAATCTCAAAGTAGAGGCAGCAATGTCCCCCAACAGGCTGGTTGGATAATAGCAATGTTTGTGAAGGACTCAAAAGAATGTTTTTAGACGATAAGCCTTTAACAAGACAGGATAAAAATATGTGTATGTATTTCTTTACATGAATTAACAAATAATTCATGATCATTCTAACTTATTTCATTCTCCAGATGCAAAATGTAAATATGCTAGTAGATACAAGAAGTAACATGGCAATATTTCCCTCAGGCAGTATCTAATCATTTAAGTCCTTCTTTTCAAAATATTTGTTTAATCCATCTTTCAAATTAAATGTCTTAAATTAGCAATCATTTTAGCTTCTAAAAATCTATTTGAGTCATACAACCCCAGAATGAGATCCAACTTTAGCAATCATCTTGTATAACTGCTTTTCTGAATTACCTGACAAGTTCATATCCTTAAAGAGACATATGTAGTAAATGTGTATTTTATTCCAAAAAACAGTAAGTCAATGTGGCATTTCCTTATTTTTAAAATCAAATTAAATCTGACCCTGAGCCTGCATTCTACCAAACTGGAAGGGAATTCAATCTGAGTCATTACTGGATCTCTCTCTGCCAAAGCTGTGCAAAGATAGTAGGTGGAATATTTCAAGGCCAAGCAGAATATTTCGGCAAGTCCATCTGACCTTTATTCTACAGCTGTTGCTATTGGATTACACATGGTCAAGACCATGTGGTCTCTTTAATTTAGATAATTCTGCTCAGCCTGGGCACACAGTAGAAGGGATTCAAGCCTCCATGAATATGCCATGTGAGGCTGCTCTTTGAGGTCTTTCTCCTCACCCAGAATGCTATGAAGAAGTTGGGCCAGTGTGTCTGTTATTTAAAAGTAAATCCCCCATAATCTTATCCTTTTTGTATCAGAGTAGCTAGAAGGAGCGCAGGCTTCTGAAAGTGAAAGTCAGTAGACAGTGTGTCTTCAGCACCTCTTGCTTTCTAGCCAGCAGCCCAAGTCTTCTCTACAACTAGGGAGCATGAAGGACCAAGCTACTTTTGCAGAAACTGGGAGAGAGAAAAAGACAAAGTCAAAATTAAACGGGGTTTTTATTCTTTCCAGTTTACGTATGTAAAGAAAAAGAACATACTGACTCCGTCATGATAAACTACCCTTTCACCTTATGACGTAATGATAAATAAATCATAGTCTTTGACCCTAGGAGTTACAGAGGAATAGAAAGAGCGATCCTTGGGAGCTATAAAATGAAGCATGAGGTAGATGATGCAAGTAAATCAGAGTTTCAGAATGCCATGAGAGCTCATAGGTAGGAGAGGAATTTTTGTCTGATTTCAGCAAGAAGAAAGGAAGGAATCAGTAGAGGGAATTTCATAAGCCAAAGTGAAAAACTCATTGCTAGATTGGTGAACTGAATATAGCTGGAATTTTTCTGGTAGGAAGAATGGGAGGCTAGGGGTCTGGGGTGGCAGTGATGGGTAGGTGGGATCAGCCCTGCATAGGGCACAGAGGCGCGATATGACAACACATCTCATGTGGAAGAGTGAGGGAAAGGGGAAAGCGAATGGTTCTGGATTTTCAACTGAGTCTTTAAGAATGGGGGGACACCACACCTAGGAGATAGCTGTAAAAGCTGGCTGTGGGTGGGGATGTGAGGAAAGAAATAACAGAAATGTAAAGTAGACTTCAGGCACGTAAAGAAGTCCTGTGATTTGAGAGACTGGGGATCTGGCTATAGGTTTTCAATTACTTTTTTAAAAAGACATCTTGGTACACTCTGAGGTTCTTGAGGGTGCTATATCTTATTCATCTTGGTGCTTGCAGATAAATTTTGAGGATGGTAACCTTAAAGTCAGGTGTGTTATTACGGAGAAGGGAAAAGTTAAAAAAAGCAAGATAAGACAGGAGGAGAGTTTAGCTAGGGCCTCACCATTGAGTAGTTAGTGACGTCCCTCAAATCATGCACAAAGGTTCAGAGGGAAAAGGCTCGAAAAAAGGACAAACTTTGACATTCAGGAAACTCCTCGGAAACCTGAAATGATATATAGGGCATATCGCCGGTATAGGGCAGAAGTTCCAGGCGGAGGGTTGCTGGAGTAGGAGAGAATGAATTCAGTTGCAGGCTTAGTCAGGTGGATGGGAACAAAGAAGTGGTGCTGATCTTTCTGGGTACTGTCACATACATACCAATGCCCTCAATGAGGTGGCAGTTCTGGGGTTCTACTGATTCCAGTTCTCGATATGCATTAAACTTTTTTCTGTAGGAGATAAAGACACTGAGGTCAATGAAAAACATGCAAAATCAGTGTCGGAGCCTAAGCTTTAATCATTTCCATACTCATCAATACTCCCCCTTCCTCGGTGGTTATACAACATACTGGTGAATGACTGATATTACAAATAGGCATCTCCTTTTATGTATTTACATACATGGACATCATGAAGGTAAGGTACCTGTACCTGCTCACCTCACCAGTGATTGTGGAAAGACTACCTTTGCTGCCCAAATCAAAGACCCTATTTAACAATATGAATAACTGAATGTTATTAAGTAATGTATAAAATATATGATTTAATCTTCAACAGCATCGTCCATTATAAAGCTGCCCCTTCTTCCCTTAATTCCATAGTTTTGCCTTTTGGCTCTTTCCTCCAATCTGCTTTCTCAAATTCAACAGTATCTCCTAATAGTTAAACCACGTAGTTTTTTGCTTTAACTTTATTAGGATTTCAATTTTTATGCTGATTTACCTTGCAAATATTTTAATTCATCAATCTGACGACAATTCAACCTGTTGGCCAAATTATTTTTAAATATAATGTTCTTGTTTCTACAGTGAAACCTTCTAAATACCTAGATAATTTCAAATTTTAGTTAAATTAGATCCAGAAAGACTCGGCTTAGTCGCTTGAACTGTCACTTTAAAAAGTAGGCTGTAGATCTACTTTATGATCATTGTTTTACACGATCTTTCTCACTTGGGTGCACTGGGAGCAAATGTACCATAAACATGCCCAAACTGGAAAGTATGAGCAAAAGGATCCGGCTCCCCAGCAGCTTCTGGAAGTGAGCCTCTGCGGAGACAAGCTCTACGTAGAGGAATTAAAAAACAAAGCGACTCAATGATACCTGAAGGCAAGAACTACTCAGAGATGCACATCCACTTGGCACTTCTTCCTTCTAGCTCACACTTCCGGGCCTCAGACACTTCCATCCTCACACCACACATTCCACCTCCGAAGGCCCAGCAAGTGCCAATTTCTACCAGCAGATTGCAGCCCCCCTCTCCGTTTGCTGACTGGCCCTGCTCATCTGGGGACACCGGTAGCCAAACCTCCCGGCCCTTTAACTTGTGTTGGGCCAGCTGCTGAGTGAGTCATCAACACCCAGCTCCGTCCCCAGCGTCCTGCGCTCCCAGGAGTGTTAGATTTGCCAAGAGCGGAGGGTGGAGGGAGGCCAGGAAAACGGGATGAGAGGCATTACCGCTGGAAAATAAGTGGGGGCCTCTTTGCCCCAGCTTTGAGGAAAAGGCGTCAGCTCGCTTCTCACATCGGCGCTTTCCGGGGGCAGTTAGCCAGGTGCAACTGAGAAACAGGTTGCAAGCCTGCTTTCCCCCCCGCTAGGCAGGTGTGGCTCGGGGCAGTTCCCGACCACACTTGGAAAAGGAGTGAAGAGAACTGAGGCCTCCCCCGTGACGACCCCAACTCACCTAACCGCCACTAGCCTCTCCCCGATGAGAGCCAGACTGGCCCCCAGCAGGGTCAGGGCCACCAGCTTGCCCATGGCCTTGGGTTCCCCGAGACGACTCGTCCGCTGCCGAGCGCGCTCCGCGGCCCGCTGGCTCCGACCCCGCCCTCGGCCGGGCGTCCGCCCCGCTCGCCCGCACCTCGGGGCAGGTGCCTGCCGGGACGCCGGGACTCTGCCCCTTGGGCTCCAGGCCCCGCCCCGCCGTGCAGAGTTCAAGGTCACCTCCGAGCTCTAGGTTCGGAGCAATCTAAGCCCTGGTTCCTTTGTTCCCCTGCAAAGTTCAACTTGGCAGAGAACGAGCCTGGAGCGGTGGGCTAAGGTCTGGAGATCTCGTGGCAGTTGGGGTAAGAACACAGCCGTCCCGTTCGTGGGCAGGTGGAGGGAGTTCGTCGCTCCAAGCGGCTGGAATCCTCTCTCAGCACTTCGGAGGGCCTGAAGGGGTGGGAGAGGCTGAGCAGAGAGTTAAAGTTCAGAGCAAGATGCGAAAGGAGGTGGAAGGTTACTGTGGACACACTGGCAATTGTGGTAAACAAGAAGCAAAGCAAAGTATTTCTCCGAATAATCAAAGACTGGGGGTTTGAGAATATCACTGCCACTGTCTTTGATGGTATAAAGAAAATTCAGGAGAAAGGAAAAAAATAGTGTAGGAAACAGGCAAATGAGCGGAGTGAGCAGAAATGAAAAAGATTTGGGGGAGGCAGAACTTTCAAAAGTCACTTTGATCTTCTCTTTGGGGGGGTCTTCAGATCCTGGCAGTGAGGAGGGCACATCCATCTTGGTGGGAACGATGCTGAGATGGGGAAAGACTTCAGGAGTTTGAGTGGAGCAAAGTAGCAGCTTCAAGCATGATCTGCTTTTATTTACCCACAAGTTAGAAAAGGAATACTGTTTCTGTTGTGTTCAACGAAGTATATATTTATTGAGACAACAGTGCTACCCTGTTAATAAAAGGTGGGCCTTTGATATATGAGATCCATAGTTATAGTATGAATGCATAATTATGGTGTAAAAAATGCAGCCTGCCAGTAAGGCATTCCTACTAGGGACCTTGTAGAAGACTTCACCTATGTTAATTAACTCGTTGAATTCTTAGATTACCTGTGAGATAGGGAGCACTATCCCAACTTTATAGGTAAGAAAACAGGTCCAGAGTGGTTGTGTAATTTGCCCTAGGTCTGGAGGCTGATGAATGGCAGAGTCAGGTCATCTGGCTCCAAGCCAGGTGCCCTCTCTGTTCAGGTTGTGGAAGAAGGGCTCTACCACAGAGCACGGTAACCTCTACAAACCATTACTATAGCTAAATAGTTTATGGGCTGATTTGTCTAAAAATAATTGAAGCAGTGGAGGAAATCAATGCTGTTTTTATGAAGACTCAGAAAAAGAGACGTGTGGAAGGGGCAAGTGCTCCCAAAGCGTAGGGGTCAGGAGACAAATGTAAGCATGCGTGCAGACCATGGGGCTCAAGCTGTCTGTGTTTGGGTCCAACTTGTCTAAGGTGTCTGCCTTTCCTACTCTGTACATTGTTCTTCTGAAAAAGAGCATCGTAAGTGACAAAGTTATAAGTGACCGAGTCAGATGTTCTCATGAATGCAGAGTGTTCAATACTGCGCTTGGCACATCCTAAGAAGTCAATAAACATTAACTATCAATTAAACCTGAACCTCCATCTGAGGTTTCTGGTTCATTATGGAGAGAGAGTCCTAGCCCATTGATCACTGGGTTTCCCAGTGTCTCCACAGAACTTTGTACTTAACAGTTGCTCTATAAGTATGGATTAGATGGAAGGAGGCAAGTGGTGAACCTGGGAAAAGGAAATTGAGGGAACTAAAAAGTAATGAATGATGAATGGTAATAGTTGTATTAGGTATTAAAAATAAACACTTTTACATTACTTTAAAAATAAAATGACTTAAAAGAGATTGTGCAATAGTTCACTGCAGGTTATATAACTAAAAAGTGTCAGAGATTCCATTTGGACTCAATCAAATGACTCTACAGTATATGTCCCTTGTATTTTCTGCCTCCTAGCATAAATGAAGAAGGAGACAAAAGAAGGTAAGCAACTGATTAAAGGTTTACATTATCTAAAAATTGCTTAAATTTCTTCACTTTGGGCAGAGCTTATGCTCTGTGTGTGTATGTGTATATATATGTATGTGTGCTCACATGCATCAATTTTAAATCTTAAATGGGCCTAGTTATCACTTAAATTCAATAAACATTAATTCACATAGCCAACCCAGGTAGTTAGTATTCCAAACTTTGGAACTTCAAACTTTGGAAATCACCGTAACAAGTGTTGCAATGTAAAGCCATACCTGCAAAGTTTAGTATCTAACTTAAGATATTAAAAACAATAGTTCATATTGAAGCCAGTTTTCTCCAAAACAGGCTAATTAACTAACACCTAATTGTGTAAGTGGTTTCAAGTCTGTTTAGCCTAAGAGAAAGAACAAGGAAACCTTGCACTAAGATTGGGTTCTTGGCTATCTTAGTCTACTGAGGCTCCAGTAACAAAGCAAACAAACAAAAGATAAACTATATTATAAACAATAGATATTCATTTCTCACAGATCTAGAGACAAGAAAGTCACAGTTCAAGGAACCAACAGACCCAATGCTTGGTGAGAGTCACTGTTAGACTGCCACAAGACTCATACATGGGGCTCTATTCTCATCATCTAATCACTTCCCAAAGGCCTCTACCCAGTAACACCGTCTCATTGGAGGATAGAACTTGACCATAGGCTGGGCGCCATGGTGTGCATCTTTAATCCCAGCCTAGGAAGGGAGGCCAAGGCTAGGAATCGCTTGAGTCCGTAGGTTTGAGACCCACCCTGGACAACATCATGAAACCTAGTCTCAAAAAATTGCTGGGCATGGTGGTGCACGCCTGTAATCCCAGCTACTTAAGAGGCTGAGGCTGGGGATCACCTGAGTCCGTGGGATCCCAGTACCAATTCGCAATCTGGGCTGCACAGATCTGATCCCATATCGGGACTACCCTAGGCAAAATAGTGAGGCCTAGTATCAAAAGAAAAAAAAAAAAGAACCTGATCATGAATTTGCAGATGACACACATCAGACCTGGAACAGTGTCATGGGCTGTGCCCACCCGATTGAACAAGTAGGAATCTACTTTTTGATTTGAGGTGGCCTGCTTACTCCCTTTAGAACTTTGTCTCATGCTAAATCTTTAGTTGCATGCACATAGAAGGAAAACAGGGCATCTGCAAAGAAGGGGAGAAGTGGAACTACCCCCAGAGTTTCTCACTTACTGAATTGGGGGAGCCTCAGAATTTGTGTCTCTCTCAAGTTTAACACTTATGCTGATGCTGTTGGTCCAAGACTCATTTTGTGAACCCGGGGTCTAGAGCATCAAAGACTGAAAGCGATATTGTATAGAATGTAGGCGGAGTGTTGTAGGCCAAGTTAAGAAATCTGAGTGATATGCCAGGGGGCACAAGCAACCACAGGCATGACAGGACCCAAATATGACTCTACAATGAGAAGAATGAAGATAGCACAGTCTTGCACTCCTTGAAACTGGGAGGACAGCGATGGTAGGGGAGTGTCTTTATTATAATATTCTGGGTGAGATAAAAGATGGTGATTATAGAAGTGATGGGGATTAACTTTTTCCCAACAATTTTGAGTTTATGGATTTGAAACTTATTTTGAGGGGACACATACTACTGGTAATTGGTTATATGTGGGCAGAGGGATGTTGCGGGAGAAGGACAAATTAGGGAAGGTGCCTAGATTTGGACAATGTAGTAGAGGGTTGTGTGCAAGAGTGATACAGGTAGGAAAACAGGAAGCCCACTGAACATGGCAATTCCCATTTGTATAGCCCATGGTGATATCCTGTTACAGGATAAATGTCCAAGTGACAGAAGTGTAATGTTTGTGCTCTGAATTGAGTCCATGCAGAAAGTTTACATGCTCATTGGTAAATGAACTTCTTAAGAAAGATCTAAGTAATGTCTTCTGAAATTCAAGTACAGGAAAGGAAATCTGGTTCATAGTTATGAAAACTTTGCTTTCTGCTCTTCATCCTTCTGTACTGCATCCAAACCTATCAAGAGTATATATTGATGAGTTATATACCGGAAAAATGATTCTACCCTTCCTCCATAGAAAAACTCCCTCAAATTAAGAAATGACCAGCATCCTAAAATGAAGGGGGAAAAAGGCAGAGTTTTTACAAAAAACAAAATGTTACAGTTACTAAAATGAGTTAGGAAATATCTGTCAGACTTCAAATTTATTTACCTTTGGATCCAGAAGTGGAGGCTAATTTAATTTCCAGAATTTTCTTCCACACATAGATCTGCGTACAAAATTAGGTATGTACCCAGTCCTCGCTGCAGAGTATTTGTGACAGTAACCAGATGGACTGGTTAAATAACCTAGCACATAGTAGGCAGCTATGAAAAAATATTAGTGAATTTCTTTTTGTAATGAGCTGAGTACATGTCCAAAACTATCTTGAAGTAGAAAAAAAGATATGCAGTATTGTGAGCTAAGTGCAGGGTACAAAGAAAGCATGGAGGAGAGAGATTGCTTATCTATGAGCTAAGGATCGACTGGAGGCAATGAACCAGGTGACCCTTTATTAAACAAAGAAAGGGGTATGTATAGAGAACAGAGTGCAATTCACGATCAATTTCAAAAGAAGGCAAAATGGCAAAATTGTAATAAAACTGGTTAACAGGTTAACTTTACCAGTTCCTGTGAGGTAAGTGGGGGCAGGGGGATCACTCACAAATTGATTTCTATCTCTTTAAGGAAATGTTTCCTTAGGTAAACATTGGAGGGATGGTGCTTATCACTCTTCACAGGTTTTCATGCCCATGGCTGTCTCCAGTTTTCCAGGGACAGATAAGGTAATAAAATAAGGTGTTCCTCATTTCACAGCATGAGCCCAGTCTGGTCTGTAATAGCACCCAGCAATGCAGAAATGTGTAGTGCATAGAATATGTATTTATATTGACACACTGAAAAGATTCATAAGAAATAGCAAAATTGATTACCTGCAAATGGCATGAAATGAAGGGAAGGCAATTTCTCAATGTGTACCTTCAGAAATCAATTTCATCTTTGAAATATGTATAAAGAAATGCCCATGAACAGTGATCCATGCTTCAGAAGAAAATGTAAAAGTAAACACATACCCTTGCACACATGCAAGCATGCACACATGCGCACACACACAGAGCATGAAGGTTCTACTGTTGCTATTGTTCCCACATGTTTATTCAGGTAGCACTTAGCAGTGGGCACATTTTCTTGAGAGTATAATGGACCACCTATATCACCAGATGTACTCATGACCTTTGCATTTAAATTGTTCTATGGAATCATGTGTGGATGGGACCATTGGCGACCTAGAGAAAGAAACATTTTTTGTCATTGACATTTAGTGATGTTTGATGAGCACCTATAATTCTTTGTTCAACATCTAAGACATAGTAGAAACAAGATGATCTATCCTTCAGGGAGCTTATATTCTACTGGGATAGTATTTTTAGGAAGGGAGGGAGGGAGGGAGGAATGGAGGGAGGGAAAGAAAGAAGGGGTGAAGAGAAGATAAGGAAAAGGATAAGGGGGAGCAAAAACAAAACAAAACCCACCAAATTGGATGACAAATTTTTTAAAAAAATTTAATGTGGCCAGTCAAGATGTAGTCACAGGAGGAGATAGAGCAGATCAGAAAAAATTCTTTTTACACCCACAAATTTTGGAAACAGGATAAATTGCATGGCACATGGGGCCATGCAGGTCAGGAGGCAGAAGGAAGGGAGGTTTAGGATCCTACTTTTATGGAGCATTGCGTAGAATAGGCAAGGCAGGGAAGAATGAACAGTTTTTGTTGGCTAGTTTGAACAATTTCAGCAGGATCTGGGCTGCAATATCCAGTCATTTGCCAGACCTCTGGGCCCAGAATGATTACGGCGGAGGAATATTGTCCGTTGCAGTGTTCAGACAAGCATGGGGTAGCTTGCCTATCTAAGGCATGCTCCAGGCCAAATCCTTTGTCTAAGAACTGGAAAGGCCTCTCTGGAAAGGGGACACTAGAAATAGAAATTACATGTGTAAAGAGTAGGAGGAGTGTTCCAGATGAAGGACAGAATTTGATGTAGGTGGGAACCTACTTCAGGAGGGAAGGAGGAAGCAATTAAGGGAGAAGAGGAGAAGCAGGTGGTGTTGGAAGGGAAAGTAGCTCCCAGATCATGTTGACAAAAGAAGCTGATGGCAGAGAGAGCTTTTAAGTAGCTGATGATGTCATGTGAACACTTTACTACTGAATAAAAAATGAATTGGAGCAGGAAAGTACCAGCAGAGAGGAGCCATCTTGGAAAATGGTATCAGCCAAAGGGCCATAGAGGACTCAGTCACACTGCTGCAGTGGGTGTGGATCTAGTGTAGATTGGAGGTGTCAGTTGGAGATAGAATCAGATAGTTTCTATATGATTAGGACAAGAATGAAAGCAAGGGTGATAAAATATTTGAAATGGTGATGATAATAATTTTGGAGTTATCAGCATGCAGTATACTGAGTATATGAGAAGAATGACAAATAAGCACCTAACCACATTCCTATTAAGGGTGAGGTACAGAATCCAGAAAAGAAATAAAAAGTTTTAAAGTAACTAGTGAAATAGAAGAGTATTATTAAAGTCAAGGCAGAAGTGTTTCCAGAAAGAAAGAATAGGAGAGCATGTCAAAAGCTGGTAGGTCACGAAAATGAGAGCAAAGAGAGGTTATCAGATTTGGCTACCAAAAGATCTTAGTGACTTTAGGTAGAGCAGTTTCTGTGTGGTGAGAACAGAATCCAGGTCAGTTGGTTAAGAATTGAAAGATAGGAGGAGTCCAGAAGAAAACAAAAAGAACTGAAAAAATAATAAGGAATTTATGTATGACGAAAGTAGTTGGTATATACAATATGATGCACAGTTTTAAAATATATATATATATATTATCTCAGCATTATTGTAGAATTGGAAGCAACTTAGCAGGGTGGTTCTGGCCCAGGGTTGTGCCTGTCTGTTGGCATGAGGCTTCAGTTTCTCTGTACATGGAACTTTCCAGAACACTGCTTGATATGGCAGCTGCCTTTCCCCAGAGTGAGGAAAAATCAGTACTTTTTATGACAGTCTCACGAATCACACTATCACTCTGCCTCATTCTGTTTGCTGGAAGTCAGTCTTCTAATACCACCCACCCCAAAGGAGCTGTGCATTAATCTCACCTTGAGAATGAGTGCCAAAAATTGATGGACATACTGTGAACTACCACAGTGGAGTGCAGAGAAATGAAATCATGGTTAGAGAAACATGGGGTCAAGGCAGTATTGGTTTTAAAATGGGAGCTTCAGTTAGTCTTTCCTTCTGGTGACAAAAAGGAGGAAGGGTAGAAAGAGTCTGATAAAGCAGAGGAGAGAAGTACCAGGAAAAGTAAAAATCTGAGAACAATAGGAAGGGTTGAACTTTTAAAGCAAGGACAGAAGGACCTTTTCTCTAACAGCAAGGGTAGATGATAGGTGCATCTGTAGTGGGGGTTTGCAGTTTGGTGGGGAAATATAAAATAGACTGACTGATTCTTATTTCTCAATGAATTATTAGATAAGGCCTTCTAATGAAAGTGTGGGTAGGTAAGGGACTATAGGAGACTTGAGGGGAAGGAGAAGATGTAAAATGACTAACTGCAGTAGGAAACTTGAGAATTGCCAAGCATTTCGAGTGCCAAATCTGATCTTTGATATTAATATAAAGATAAAACATTCAGCTGTTTTGTGATTTTTTTTTCAAAGCAACATATGGCTGCTTAAGTGTAGCTATGCAGAAATGGTTTGATTTGCCATTGAAAACAAAAGGGAAGTGGTACAAAGGAGTTGAGGGTATCCAATCAAGGAGGTGATTCCATCTGGAGGCTAGACTGGACAAGGAGAGTGGTTATGCAGATGGGACTGTTGGCAGGTGAGAAAGTCCTGGAGCAGGAATTGTCAATAGATTTGCTGCTGGAGTGGTTTTAGAAATTTTTTAAAATTTGGTTCTGCTGAGCAACAACAATGCAGGATGTGGCTGCTGGGCTATCTGAAGCTGGGAATGAAGCTTTCAAGGTAAGGATGTTTCTGACACAGAATTATGATCATGAGAATAGATAACCGAGGCAGAAGTGTTTAGAATGAAGTGCTTTAAGCACTAAGAAGCTGGGTGTTCGGGGAATTTAACCAAGTAGAATTTTAAGTCATTGGCAAAGAAAACAGCATAGAGGTTTTTACTTTTATTAGGCCATTAAACTAAATCTGTACAAAATGAGTATTATTTTAGACATAGAAATTAAGGTAGAAATCTGTAAAAAAAGAATAAGGAATGTCTTTTCTAATCTAATGGTAAATGATTTGGGAGGCAGGGGGAATAAGAGAATATTAAGAGTGTGCAGACGTCATGAACAGAGACTTTTTTCAACAGAGTGCTGCTTACCAAAATTAATAGTAGATATGATAGAAAAAAGCCCTAGCATTTTGCAAATCCATACTAGCAATTCGCCCAAGAGTCATTAATGGATACAAGAAGATATAGGTGAAAACCTTAGGGAACATTCATATGGACATGTAAGAAGAGAATGAACTTAGCCCTGAAAAAATTAACTTAATCCTGTTGATTGGGTGATCACCATCTTAGTCATTCAGATTTAGCATCATAAATAGTGGAACAACTTGTCCTGACATTCTGGTTCAATGTAATCATGAAGTACATGTGATGCATTAAGTATTCTTGTCAAAACTGTTTGACTTAAATTTAATCAAGTCTCTAGTAACCTCCACTTTACAGGAAATATAAGTGGTACTCAATTAAGTTAAGGACTCCAGGAAGAATCAAATAATTCAGAAAGTAGGTCACTCTAGAAGACATCTTCCCTCTACTGAAAAAAAAGTGTGACATGAAAAATGAACAAACAATGAAATAGTAACTACTTCAGATTAAAAGGACATAACCAGCAAATGTGAATTGTGAACCTTGATTGAATCTACTGAACTAGGGAAGGGGGCAATTAAAATATTTGAAGACAACTGAGATTTCAATTTGTCTATTAGATGACATTAATCTAGAAGTGTCATTAATCCTTTTGTGTTTTATAACATTGTGACTGAGTAAAATACCCTAATATTTAAGGGATGTAAGCTTAAGTATGCAGAGGTAAAGTTTCTTGATATCTCCAACTTGCTTTCAAATGACTCAGAAATATAAAAACTTCCGTACGTGGATAAACTAAATTTGGCAAAGTGGTTAAGTAGTAATTGAAGAAGATAGGTGGAATGTTTACAGGCAATCACTACTCTTTTCTCTAGATTTAAACTTTCAAAAGCTGTACAGGAGGAAAAAATAGGTTTCTTCAAATTATTCTTTGATCACTTTTTTCTTGAGTCATTCTAGTCACTTCCACTGTCTATCTGCCTGTCATCTCTTTGCCCATCCATCCATCCATCCATCCATCCATCCATCCATCCATCCATCCATCCATCCATCCATCCATCCATCCATCCATCCATCTTCTCATTTGTTGAACTTCCCATTAGAATATAGGCATCGAGTATGGTTCACTGTTACATCTTATTGCCTTATTCAGGACTGGCTACAAAATAAGTATTTGATATATTAAAACATTTTAAAATATACTCTAAGTCACTAATAATAAAAAGTAGACTAGTCTTTTTCTCTGCCTTATATTTTATGGAATAAGAATATTGAAGATCAAGAACAGAAAGCTAAGAGACAGCTACTGAGGTTCCCCCAACCCTCCTTTCACACCCAGAAATTATGTTTAAAGTCAAGAAAATAGTGCAAAGTACAAATAGCTAAAGAAAAGTAGATATGGGTGATGGAGAGTTAGGTGCTATTATTGCCTTGTGCTTTGCCAAACAGACACTCACCGACTGAAATAAGCTGTGACTCCAGTTTTAGAAAAAGGATCATCCTTATAGTAGTTGCCCTTAACATTTAATCCATGGAAAAACAATTTTGTGTATCTTATACTTAGTTTTCCTTTCTCCCTATATTAGATATTCAGGTTCACATTTAGCTGTTTTGATGAGCTGAGGTTTTATTTAAAAAAAAAAAGAAGAAAGGATATTGTTAATGAATATGGTCCCAAATCAAAGAGAATTTTTTTGGTATGATTCTTACTTGAGTACTATTGGTTTACAACACTGGAGGAATAGATTCACACCTCCTCAGATGCATGTTACCTCTCCACATCCACCACTATGGAACTCATAATCCCTAAGCTAGTTCATTGCCCCCCCCCCATACCAATCACTTAAGGTCCCCATCTGTGAAGCCTCAATTTCAGTCAGATGTCTAGGTTTTATTTTGGTTTGTCTATTCTCTCTCTCTCTCTCTCTGCCTCACACACACACACACACCCATGAGATATATATCCAACAAGACCTCTTTATAGCCAAACTGTTAAACTCAATATATGATCATGGTAAGCTCACCATATGTAAATGTACAAAAGACTGAGAATTAGCTAAAATGGAATCCCTCATGGTCAATGAAGGTCAAAGAACAAGGATAATTTTAATATTTTTAAGATAAATATTATATCTGCTTATTAACTATAGTTTTGTTCACATAAAATTTCTAATAAATAGAAAACAAATCTATTTTTGTATCTACTATATTTAGGTACTTTTTATGAATGCAGCTTTTAACATACTCGTTACAATCTAACAGCTAAAATATATGCTTCCTAGTTTTTGTTTTGCAGATAATAATTAATATTTCTTTATTCATCTATGACTTAACATTTGTCTTATTTACAAAGGAAACAGGAAAATAACAGTAGTAGTCTATTTGCAAATGTAAATAAACACACAGGCCAAATTGACAGAGGCCAAGTTTGTGTTTCTACAAGTTGTATTTAAAAGTCATAAAAGGATTCATCTAAAAAAAAAAAAAGAAACATCTGAAAAAAAAAATCTAAAAAAAATCTAAAAAAAAAAAAAGGAAAAAAGAAAATAGCAGGAAAAAAAGAATAACAAGACCCTTATTTGTGCCAAGGTGGTAGCTTCATATACTGGGTAAAGGCACAGTCTCTGGCCTCAGAAATTGAGATTTCCCCTTACTAGTTGGGTGACCTTGAACATCTGTGAAATGTGTGATATAATACCAATACCTACTCTCTCAGGTTGTAATTAGGACTCAATGAGATTGTGAATGTACCATCTTTAGTATATTGTTGTCTACCCACTGTACATAACTGACAAATATTTTGATAGTACAGAAGGGGGGGAAATACAAGAAATGACTTAACAGGTTTTGTTGTATTACAATGGAGTAAAATACATGAAAGCCTCTCTCCAGGGCTTATGAAGACTTTATAGAGGTATAGTGAGTGGATGGGATTCTCTCCTATGAGACAAATAGCCCAAGCCCTAATGCTAGCACTGCTACCATAAACACGTGGCCTTCTCCTCTCTTGGTTTCAGATCACAGTTGTGCTCAAGAAGGAGATGTGAAGACCTTAGAGCTCCAACCTTTTACCAGCTCATTGTATCTGAGGTGGGTTCTAATTAAGAAAGAGAGCTGACAGAAAATACCATACTGAGAGCTCAAGTTGCTAGTTGCCATATTTAGTTGTTATTTTTTCAAATAAAGAGCTCTTTTGCATTCAGATTACAGTGAGAGACATTAATGTGGAAATGCTTGGCAGAACCCAAAGACATCCCACAAGGAAGTGGTTACTTTTTCATTTCCCATGAGGACATACCTTGAGAAATAAAGAGACAAAATTTGGATTTTGCTTACATCTTTAATAAAACTCCAACTTTTTAATAGTAAACAAGAATCTAATTATAACATTAAAACCTGTCATGTATCAGTAGTTCAGAGCGGTCACAGTGGTCACACTGTTAGAGCTGAAGTCACTCACATTTTAAGGAAATACAACCTACCCTGCTTCATTGGAGCTCCTCTGGCAGGTGGAAAGCAGAGGGGAGGTTTAATCTGTGCCAAGTGTATTCAGTCTACGGAAAGCAGCTTTTGTGTCCTCCATTTACTTAGCATTAAAAAATTAATTTTCCTTTTAGGATTAAAGTGCTCCAAAATTCAAAAGGGGATTTCCTTAATGAAATAAAATTAACTGTACATGTCACATATGTCTAGGTCAACTTTGTTGGTTAAATTCCCTCAGAAATTTATAGAAAATTAATTCTTAAGAGTAGTGAACACATTTGCTCACTACCAAAAGTATAATTCAGAGTTCACAGTACAGGGCTCTGTGGTATAAAGTGCCTATAAGCAGTTTCCTATTAAATACTGAGGCCACAGAGCTTCCCTGGAGAACAGATCCATTGTTGACATAAACTGTAGTCACTGTAGGCTTCTCAGATAGAATATTCTGGATGCGGAGAACCTATTTAGAAGACAGAAAAGATTAACATAGAACCACCATACATCATGTCATTCAATTACAACAATCCCTTTCTTCTACAATGACACAATGATTGAGAACATGTTACCAATATTTTAAATCTTTAAATCTTTTAATTCTAAAATTAAAGTAAAATAAATCTTGAAAGAAAGTATTTTCTTAAACCATCTACTTATTCAAGCCAATAGGATATAGTGTTATTATAGTGATTGAACATTAATAGAAATAATTCCACTCCAATGTGTCTACTTGCACTAGCATGAGTAAATTATGTCACATGGTGAGCTGACAAAACCAGGTATTTAAAAACATTGCCAGAAAACCACACAAGGAGGGCACATGTCTTTATAAAATGCACTTTGTCTCTTTTCCACCATAATTTAATACATCAAAATATTACCTTTCTGAAAGTATTTGAACAATGTAAAATTCTCCCAATTATTGACTTAAAGCTATTAAAAAACCACTACATAAGTTTACTGCATCATTGGTTTAAAAAGACTAAACAAATGAGCCCTATGACAACTTTATTATCAGTTCAACAGAACTTGAATAATTAAGATTGAAAACTGAAAATATAAAAACCTCTGATGAGGGAGGATTGTTTGGGTCATAAATGAAGAGTTTCTGGCCATTAGGATGACAGCCGACCAAGATATCCCCAGAGGAAGGATCAATAGATAAATTATCCACCAGCGTATCCAACTTGAGCACCTTTCAAATGAACAACAACAACAACAAAAAGCCAATACTAAATGATACGAGAAGCTTGATTAAACAATTTAGAGCAAACCTTTCCTGTCTTTGTACATACATCTCCCTGTTTCCCTTCCTTTAACACTGGTATTGCTTAAAATCAATTTAATAAAGCAGTTTAAAGCCACTTTTAGTCTTCCCTAAAATTAAGGAAGTTACAGTGATATTCATTCCTGCTAAAAAATTAACTTATTTTTCCTTAAAAGGTGCACAATGATCACTTAGCTCGAGGAACTCATTCAAAGCAAAATAGGAAATTCTTAATCAATCTAAAATATGTGTTGTCAAGCAGGAAGAAAATAATAGTAGTGTGGAACCCAATTTCTACCTTCATCTATTATTGAAAGAACTGACAACATGCATAAATCTTCATTTCAGAATTCATCTAAGTCTTTTCAATTGTGAAAATTCTTATTGAAATTCATAAGGTGCCATCAGTGCCTCATGGAATGGGCTCTAAATCTGATGTAAACATCACTCCCCATCCACTACCACATGCAATCATGGTCAAGCTCATGACTGTAGGAACAGGAGACTTGACCAATTATATAGGGAGGTAATATTTAAAATCCAAATAGCAACAGTGGCATTCATGTTTTGTTCTAAGTGAGTAACCGTTATGATATTGTAGAATTGTCATTCAACTATAATAAATATCTATTTTACATATATGCAAATACATATCTTACCTTCAATTGAGTTAAATTCATATTAGGGTGTTTTTCCAAAACATGAATTTCATGAGCAAGTATATCAGCAACATAGATGTACCTTTGTGGAAAGGACACACTGGTTAGAAATCCATGCCAATACAAAGCTTCATTAACACAGTATGAAAGAATAAGTCTTAATAACCTGCCAAGAAGTTAATCAATGATAGGCCCTCAAGGAATGCTTGATAAAGGTCAATTTTTATTTAAAAAGCAAGCTTTCAAAATCAATTTAGTGTTGCTACAACAAACACAGAATTGTGATTTTCCAAAAGGTTATTAAGGAAAAATAATATAGGACAAAATTGTGAACATAATGTCTGTGATATCTACCACTGAAAAGATAATAAAACAAAAGTTTAGCTTCATGAAAAAGGCTTTTAAATTCCTCAGTATAAACTGATATATCCATGTATCTTATACATGTAGAAATATAGGATACAGAAGGCATTTTATTAAAATTGTCAATAAAATTCATTAACACTTAATGAAATATTAATGTATCAAGAATTTTAAGAGATAAGTATTCAGAACAATCTGTCTACAGCCTAAGGGGGAGAGGGTGAATTAATGGCCAATTTAGGGTAATTTACATACTGCACTGACTATTCCATGGTAACTCTTCTATTGAGCAATTATTATGTGTAAATCCATGAACTCAGTATTGGGCAGATAGAAACAAGATGACACAGCCTCCCAAAAAGTCTATAGTGTGCTTGGTTTTGCACATTAAATGCCTAAAACAACACAATTGGTACCATAAGAAATAATTCATGTCTAGAAACCCAAGAAACATCTAACTCCTGAGACCACAGAAAAGCTCGCAATGGAAGGGGTATCTGCAGTTGACACAGACATAGAGAGTTTTGAAGACTAGAAGACAAAACACTTTTCAGGCCAAAGAAAACAGATGAACAAAGGCAGAGGGGCAAGAGTGAGAGGCAAGTGTGCGAAATAATGAGTTCCATGTCTAAAACGTGGCAACAGTACAAAAGGGAAGTTGGACTAGCCTATCACAAGAAGTCCAATCCTTTAGCCTTTAGCCTGCCTTAAGTTCCTAATTAGATGACTTCATTGAAGCTTTAGAATCAAAAATGGCATCGAAACAGATAATTCTGTTTACTACTGAGCACTTGTTTTACACTCACCACTGCATGAGTCAAAAATGAAGAGTTTTCTGTTTCGGCAACTTTAATGTCTAGGGGAATAT
Source organism: Uropsilus gracilis (assembly GCA_004024945.1). Taxonomy (NCBI): domain Eukaryota; kingdom Metazoa; phylum Chordata; class Mammalia; order Eulipotyphla; family Talpidae; genus Uropsilus; species Uropsilus gracilis. The sequence continues at coordinate 22,302 of PVHY01001355.1, forward strand.
AGAAAAAGTGCAAACATGGATATGAGCTGAAAAGTGAAGTTGTAAGAAAGTTTTCTAAGAAATACTAAGAAATTCTCTAACTTGAGAGGATGAGAAGGAAGTTGTCACTAGAAGAGGATGGGTGGGGTGGGGGGAAGTGCAGATACAATCAATGTTCCATGGCTGTAAGAGGATGGTGAAAGAGGCTTAAACAGTTGAACCCCTTTTATTATTGTGTTGTTTTTAGCTTCGATGACTAGAAAGTTTGACTCTCATAATACAAAGATGAGATTTGGGGTAAAAAAACTGGGGAGAGTTGGGGAGAAAAAATTGATTTGGCAGAAAAGGTGGCGTTGAGTCAGTTATTTACTAATTCAATAACTCCACATTCATCTTCTATAATCAACAAGAAAAAATAAGTTATATCAAGAAACTAAAGCCATTTCCCAGTCAAGAAGTGCCAAATTTATTTCATGTTATATTTGTACTAGTTTAAAATAATCAGTGTGCTAAGGCTATGGAGGGGGAGGGTATGATTCAACATATAAAATTTCTTAATTTTGGAGGGTAGTTGGGAAATAGCCATGAAAGTCAGCATGTCAAGGGATCACTCTGAGAAATTTGACTTTGAGGAGTTTGTTCCACAGAAACATCTTCAGGAATGTGCAGTGAGGCGGGAAGCAAAGCACTCCATCAGGACAGTGTCCACTGGTATTTGAGACCCGGGCTGCCCAACTCAGAAATGAAGAGCTAACCATTACATTGTAATGCTCCTTTAGTTTTTCTTTAAAAGAAATACTTGGATAAGTTTACATGGTTGATAAGAAATATAAAATGACTTTTCTAAGAAAAAGTACATACTCATCAACAAAGAACTGGTTAGTTTAGAGTCATCCTTATAATGCAATGTTATGCAGCAACATGCAGCCAGGAAAACCTTGATATATTTAAAGGGAAACATCTATCTGAGACAGAGGCAATTCTAGTTCATAAACACTGACATTTATAAAATTAGGTTCTAAATTGATATATGCCAGCATTTTGATATTGGGTGTAAATATGTATTTATATAAGTACATCATAAGTTTATAGATTGCATTTTGAATGTTAATAAATGTAATACACAATATATACCAAATATAATATCATGTATGTTATATATGCATCTACATAAATTGTATGTGGATATGTAGATGACAGTCTTTAAATAGTACAAAAAAATCAAGTAAGCTATTTGCACATTTTTAAAAAAGCAAAGTGAAGAATTTGACTGGCACCACTACTTAGAAGAAATGAAGATATTTATATATAAGGTGTCATACTTTTTATCAGGTGAAATATTGATCCCATTTGCTGAATCAAATCCTTCTGCTACCACTTTAACTTCATTTGGACTGTAGTAAACAACATTTGTCCAGTGTAAATTCAAGTATGTTTCCAAGTACTTTAAGAAAGGATCAGAGAAATAGTGGTCATTGGTGGCATAGAAATGTGTCGGTCCAAGAGCTATGATATCATTCACACTGAAAGAGAAAAAATAACAGGTATGAGAAAATAAAAAGCCAGGTGGTCACTGTTTCAGAGACTGAATACCCAGAAAGTTTACACTATATGAGCTTTAAAATTTTTGAGGAGCTTTTTCAGGAAAAACTCAGCTAAAATCATTTGATTATCATCATATGCAATCTACTTATAATACCATGTTCAGAGTATAACTTTGTATGGGACTGTGCCATTTAAAGACAGGTTATTTAGCAATTAATCCAGAATTATTTTAAAAGAAAACAACGGCGGGGGTGAGGGGGCGGAAGACAGAAACCAATAGATGTGCTTTTTGACAGCAAGAAATACAAGATTTCACAATAATATATAAGGACAAAGCTGTACACATGATAAAGTTGGAGAGCGCCGTATTGGCTGGTTAAGCTGGTTGGGCCATCAGCAACAATTCCCTCACTTCCATTTTCTCAGTTTCTGGATTTTCCTGAGTGCCTTTCTTCATTATTAGTCATACTAATGTTGACTGTTCAGTTTCTACCCTGATGCACAAAGTCGACCTGCCAAGAATGAACAGGTACTCAATAAACACTTGCAGAGAGATGGATGATGAAACTGCCATAGTAGAATGCTTCAGGTGAGAGATTTATACGCTAAAAACAATTACAGTTTTAAAACCCGTTAGGCCAAGGGCCTTTAAATTTCAATTTCGATTATCCTATGCAAAATTTCTGAAAGAGTAGCTCTGCCCTGTGCTAAATGAAAAACAGCTATAGAGAAGACATGCTCCCTCTGTTAGTAAGAGGCTTCTGCCTGGACAGTACTTATGCTTCTGTTTATTATGAAGTAAATTTTTAAAAGCATGGTTGGAAGTTACCTGCTTAATCCCTAGAGAGGGAGTATAAATTAAAAATACTCATCAAGTTCAAACTTAAAACAGTAAGCTAATACAAACTGAGCTGAGTACATTTCACATATTCCTTTTTCAGTCACATTATCAACCATTGGTCAACCAATTCTATGTTCTTGAAGTCATGATGCCCCACTTCCAATGTGAATTCATCCAATTCTGCAGGTCCTAATATTAGGCCACAACTACCACTAACCTGTAAAAGCTCACCGAAAGCATACAAACTCCCTCTATATTCTCCTCCTTGCCAGGACAAGTAATATTTGGGTGATGAGTTATCTGAGCTACAGAATGACAATGGAGAAAATAGTGAAGTTTCTTTCCATTGTCAAGATGACCCTGAAGACCATCTACCCTGCGGGCCAGTGTATTTCATCATCTTTTAAGGGAATATCCACAGAACAGATTATTATAATCTGTTATATATTATATCTGTTATAATCTGTTATATATATATATTATAACAGATTATTATAATGAGTGACATTGTTTCCCTGCTCTATAGGAAAACTACACACACACACACACACACACACACACACACACACACACACACACACACTCAGTCTTTACCATCGCCTCTTATTACTCTTTTCTCCACCTATTACTCAGGTTATCCTGACTCCCTTACTGTTCTGCAAACAAACCCAGTACCTCAGGAATGTTATAAATATTGTTCCATGTCTCTGTGTGTATGTGTTTTAACTCTTTGAAAAGATGAGATCAGTATGGGGCATATTTTAATATTAGAAATTGGATAATCAACAAATAGAGTAAGTACCTTGGAAGAAGCTCATGTCTGATTGTTTTTAGATGCAAAAGAGAATTTTCTTCTTCATCAAATTTAAAAATTTCCACTGTATTCTTGAATTCTGGGTGGTTTACAACAAAGAGATAAACTGTGTCATCTGCAGAATTGAAAGAACAGAGTTAATTTACAAGATGTAACCATAGGACCTCTGGGCAGACACTGACATTTAAATATCACGGGCAAGGAAAGGTTGAATGTATAAGCTGTTAGATGACCTAACAGATCATTCTTCTTCTCGTCTTTCCCATCACTGTCTGCTGTTATTTCTGATCACTGGTCCCTTGACCTTTAGGAAAGAGTGTTTTCCACTCCATATACAGAATTCATGAATAATCTGTTTACAGTTTAATTCTGAAATATGGCTCTTTTTCAATGTAATTATCATAGGTATATGAAAAGGTTATGAAGTCCAAACATTCTTTCAGGTATGAACTGCCAAAGATGTTTAAATATACCATAACTTACAGTTTAGATGAAGAATCAAACTTTCAACTTTTTGGTGTGACAAAAACAGAAATAATTCATGAGTTAATTTTTCTTCTCTTACTATAAATATGATCCAAATATATTTTCCACAGTCATTTGCAAACCATTTAAGTTTCTTAATAACAGTTGCTTCTTAGCTCTTACCGCTGTCTATGAAAGTGCTGATACCATGTGGATTAAATGAAGCCAAATTAAACCCACGGCTGATTCTTAATTCAAGTGCCCTTGGGTTTTCTTCTTTTAGATCCATCATTAGTATTCCTCCAGGCTTATCTGGTGCAAAGCTGTGAAGTCCAGGACATTTTAGGCCCTTTTTAAAACAGAGAAAAAAGTTAAATACATGAGCTTAAGTGTTATTATGGACTAAAGTGGGAACTATAAATAAATTATGATCAAGGCTTTAGCTAAGAGTGGCAGCATAAAGTCTAAAACACTAAGAAAACAGAGAGAAATATATGTAGATATTAATCATAGGAAGCTGAAAAGATTAATAATAACAGGTGTTTTGAATTGAGGAAGAAGACCTGGGTGTTAGTCTCTTCAGGGGGTAAAGAAAGCTTGTAGATTAGGACTCTGCAGCAGAGTTGATGGTAGGGATGTGTAGAAGTCTAGATACTAACTAGATTAACTAATGACCCTCAAGTCAGCAACCTTAGACAATCCATCAGCAAACTCTTGATTTTATTTGAAAAATATAGCTCTTTGTGAGTATGCAAATAATTCTCAACACTTTCTCCATAAAGACTAGCCTTTCTATTCCTGTCCTTATAATTCCCTATGGAAGTCCAATCTCACATTAGCATCCAAATTATTTCAGATTATGTCACACTTCTGAGCAAAACTCTCATCCCTACAACAGCCTAAAATTTCCATAGGATCTAACTTTCTCAGGCTCTTTCACCCTCCCAGTTCCGAACTCTACACCTCCCTGCCTTCATCTCCTATTACTCCTCCTCTCCACTCATGTTATTTTGACCATACCAGACTTTCTTAATGTTCTGCAAGTAAAATAAGCATGTGTTCAACTCAGGAACATTATGTGCATGTTCCTCTGCCCTGCTGAGGCTCCTTCCCTCACAGTTTATATCTGTGCCAATGCTGTGTGTGTGTCATTTCACACACACACACACACACACACACACACACACACACAGATATTTATACACAGCTAAACAGCAGTATGACTCCAGCCTCACTGCAGTTGTACTCCTCCATTGTTCTCCCTTGCTTTAATTTTCATGGAACAGGTCTTTCTCATATTTGCTCAGGGGGAAATGGTCCCGGAGCCTAGATCAGCACCTGGCATATACTTTGTCCTTTTCCACTGGTATGATCCCTGCTTACATATTGATTTATTTGGGTTCTCATACCTGTTCCTTACCCAATATGCTACTTTTTATGCTGACATTATTGTGTCTTTATTTAATTATGTTACCATGAATTGCTAGATGGAAATCCATATGGTAAGTCCTCATGAGTCACACCATATTGCCTTACCTTTGTAAAATGGTCTTCCGTATTTCTGCTCATTTTTCTGTATGATTTTTAGAAATTAAGGTGTTGTTGTGAATGACACCTTATCACTTTCATGAGTATTATCATGTTTACATTTTCTATTTGTGTTTTTCTAGCGTATGGGTAAATAATAAAGTTTCATAGGTTCATTTTGAATCCAGTCATTTCACTGAACTCTTTTCTTAGGTCTAACAGTCTATTATTTGGATCTCTTGGAATGTTTACCAAAAAAAAGTAATTACACTTCAAAAAAAATGCCATTTTTGTCTTTCATTTATTACTAAGAACTCCAGCAAATTACTAACAGTTAAAGTATTGTTGGGTATTTTCTTCCTGTTCTGGACACTAATAGGAAGACAGCTAATGTTTTCCCACTGAGATGTTTGCTGAGAAATTTCCTTCTATTTCTAGCTTTCTTGGCAATATTAATCAGCAGTGAGTTTTATATTTAATTAGTACCTTTTCAGCCCTAACTCTGATTATCTAGATCTTTTCTCTTTCAAATATCTGAAATTGTATTTTATTCAAGTTTATCAGTATGGAAAAAAAGTTTCACTTTATGTACTCCTGGAACATTTAAACTGGAAAGATTCTCTAGTTTAAAAAATCTATCTGAAAATTGCATAACTTCAAGGCTAGCCGGCCTAATAAAGAGAAAAACTAGAATTATGCTATTTCTACATGCCACTTCAGCATCAATAATCTCTATTGTTTATCAAAGTCCCAGAAACAATAGCAAGATTTCAATGTCAAGGAAGCTCTAGGTATGGTGATAACTATTTATAGTTACTTCAATAGTCCCTATCATTTTTTACCTGCTTTTCTTGCCTCTTCTTCTAAATCTCATTTTTATCTTAAAGTACACATACAGAAATTTTGCTGTTGTTACTATTTTTTAAGTGTGCAATACGTAGTGATAAAGTACATTCTCATTGTTAAGTAGGCGTTTTTTTAAAACAGTCTATGTCCTTCATTTCCTCATTAACTGTGATATTACTTTTGAGATAACACTCAAACTCATAACTGTGGAATAGGATGTTTACATGAAATAAAATGCTAGGTAAAAGAACAAAAACGGCCACCATGGGTGAGTTATTCACTTATAATGCCTGGAAAACAGCAGAGATTATGTCAAGTAATATATATATATATATATATATATATATATATATATATATATATACACACATATATATATAAACTTGATATATAAATTTAAATAAAAAGTAATATATATACATACAAACTGTTTAAAGTAAAATATGTGTGAAGAATGTTACTAAAGTAGTAACATTTCTAAATTTGCATCAAAAACAAAAAAATCATAGAATGAGGAAGGATAATGAAGATAAAGAAGAAAGCCTATTGACATTAGAGCATTGTGTCTGCCCTAAGGTACTCAGCTAAAATTTATGTGGTTGGAGACTTCACTCCTCCTAATATGGATTTATTCAGTAGAAAGAAAAATCTTGAGATAGGGCAGCTCTGAATTACACAAATCTTAGAGGGGGAAAAAAGACTGAGTGCTTTTACTTAGGATTTTTGCATTGCTAGATCTGAATAACTGACCTAGTGTTTTTTCCCTAAGCCTACAGACTTCCATGCAAGTTAGCTCCTCTAAACAAATACAGAGTTCCACTAGAAACATCATTTTACTTATTCTGTATAGGAAACTAAATGAAACTTTTCTCTAAAACTGAATTCTTAAAATTGAATACAAATGGCATTGTTTCTGGGTTATTTCTCGGTATTTCCTTTTTTTCTTGGGAGCAACAATTAGATGCTCACAGTCTTTTGTATAGAAATCATCAGGAACCTGAAGAGTGTTCTAACCCTCATTCTCATCTAGGCCAAGTTCTCTCACCTTTCTTATAAGTCTGACAACTATTTTATTAGTGTTGCAACTTTCTTCTAAAGCATCTCCAAGTTTTTCACATCCCTCCTAAGTCTGAGAGCCTGAAAATAACAGATGCTGAGATGGAACAGAATAATTACAGGATGCCTTCAAAGCTGGACAATTTTTTCTCAAGAAAAATGCATTATCTGTAAATGTCAAGGACTGTGCCTCCACCCACCCAGGGAAGGAGCGTGGTCAGGGTCCTCAGATGCCATGTAGACAGTTTCCCTTTCAGAAAGGTTTTAGGTAGAGGCCAGCATCACGTAGGCTAGTGATTTTTAAGGCTTTTCTATTTTATGCCCAGAAAGGTTATAGTTTTTCATTTTATAAGAAGGCAAAAGTAAAGGATATCAATAAATTCAGTTGATGACTTTCCACTTAGATAAAGTTTTCAGGAGAGAAAAAGAAAAAGCATCAATCAGGCTTGGTCTGGAAAAGTTGACATATTGTTCGAAAATAAATAATAATAACATGTATTAGCTTAAAACTGAGTATCTAGTGGAAAGAAGGATGATATATTAAAAATTTGTAACAGAGTGTCACATATCCACAATAACACCCTAACTATCCCTTTTAGATCCTCAGTCTTTAAGATACAGATACAATTGGAACTTGTGAGTGCAACACACTGGGGAGATAAGAAAACAGTAAGTCAATTAGCAAGGAATTTTTCAGCTCTACATTTAGAAAAGCTTGAGGAAATTTTCCAAGATCGTCTAGGACCTGTCTTTTCTTCTGGAACATTTTTTTAATGGTGAGAACATATGAAAAACAGTCTAATCAAATACTCTTGCAACTCTTCTTCTGAGATCAGCGAAGAAAAGAAATACTCACCACACTGAAAAAGGCTAGGCCATTAGGAAGTATGTCGATGTCTTCAGACCCAGCTTCTGTAAATTCAAGAAATGGATGAACATTGAGTTCAAACTGGGTTATTTCTTAGAACACAACAAGGATTTGTTTATCTTATCAGTGTCTGTATTTTTAAGGATGATTCTGATTATTTTCCAAGGAACCACTCTCTCTAATAAATGTCAGTCTAATCCCCTTCCTGCAGTAAACTTCTGACTTTAAATGTTAGATATTTCATGTTTACTCACATCAAAGTCAAGTACTCACCACATTTCTAACTATAATACAGAAAAAGTTGACATCTGTACACTGTTATGATAAACATCCAGATGTCTGTACAAAAGTAATTGACATCAGGGGAATTATTATTTTCAGAATGAAGGACTCACAGCCATTTAACCATGCAAAAATCCTTGTCCCCTTCTCTGTGCATTCAATCTGAAGCAAGCAGACATTTCTCTCATTAAGATATAAAACACCTGGGATTCTATATTCCCTCCTTAAAAAAAACAGTGCCTGTTTGTTCTCATAAGCAAAGAAAGCTTTCCATTTAATCTTTAAATTTGGACTTTAAATTACAGGAAAAAACTAGCAAAAGAAAATTAATGAAAAATACCATGCATCTAAGCCAGCTGAAGCTTCTAAGGCTTGTCTCTGAGGCAGGCTACAATTACTATTGATTGTTTATTGATTGTCTGCAGTACACTCCACACAGCATAGCAAATAATTAGACGTAAGGTCTTCCCAGTGGTCTTACTGTGTAAATTCCGCAGACAAATAATAGACCAAAACACAAGAAAAGAGGAATAAAAATGGCTTAGATTAAGCCAAATCATGACACATTCTTTAAGTCCACAAAATCCAATCTTCCCCTTGAAGTCCTCTCCAAAGGATTTCTCCAAGATTATTTCTAGGTTGTCAAAAACAAACAGCATCTGTCTCCATTTTGGTTTTGATTCATGAGTTTACATTTAGCCAGTTGCCTCCATGTGGCTGGCTCTCAAATAGTGCAGAAAAAAAACAAAAGAAAGTAAAAATGCCAAGATCCACTTTGTAAAGATTACCCAACTGTGTGTTGGAGAAAAGATACACATTTACAGCTTTAAACATAGCATGAGAGAGAATTCTTAATCAGAGAACTATAGGTCCCCAAAAAGCAACAAATGGTTTCAATAAATCTACTAACTCTCTGCAATTCAATGCAATGCAAAGTATCTTTGATAAATACAGATGGGAAAGTGTCTATGCAAAGGAAATTTGGTTTCCAGTAGATTGAAATAAAGGGCATGCATACCTCCCAAAGGTTATGAATCACTAGGCACTCATCCCATGGTGTCCCTCACCTAAGCTGGATTAAAAGGACTCCACACCTCCTCCAACCCCCCACCCTCCACCACATGCACACACACACAAAGTTCTAGCCTAAGATTTATGTGCTTGATTCCATTCAGTAGGAATTCAATTAACTACAACTTGTCATTCCTGAAAAATTATTTTTAAAGTTAATTTCAAAGCGTGTTTATACATATAGAAAAAATAAAGGATATAGAAGAACAGATTAACAATGTTTCTTTGGGTGGTAGGTATGAGTGTTTTTCACATTATGCTTTGTCAAAATTCTTCTATGATAACACTTTTAATAATCAAGCATGGTATCTTAAAAATATATTTTCATTTCAACCACACTGAAACTTTTTCATGTTTGATCCTAGTGCCAAATTCCAATAAACTGTCTTATCTCTAGTTTTCTTTAGAATGTTTTCCAAGTCTACTCCTCCATCTTTACTTCAGTAGCATTAATACAATAAGCTTTTAGCATAACTCCTTTGATGGGATTGTTGTAAAATTAGTCATCACTGAATGAATTTTTCACCTATAATTTAATAATAATAATAATAGTATTAACAGTTACAGTTAAGAATTCACACTCATATTGTATCAAGTATCAAGTTCATTAGTTATAGTTCTCTCCATATATTATTTCATATAATTGCCACATCTTGGGAAGACACATTATTATCTCTTATTGCAGTTGAGAATACAGAAACTTCAACAGGTTGTTCAAGGTCACAAACTGAGAAGTTGGGACTCAAATCCTTCTGTTTTGACTTAAAAAAAAGTACATACAAAAAAATACAACCTAGCATGTAATGTACTTTCTCTGTTCTAGCCATCCTCTCTCTAAAGACTTCACTTTGCAAGTTCAGCTACAGTCAATTCAATATTTGTTCTTACCTCTCACCCCTCCTCCAATTTTTGTTTCCATACTCACTCTCACCAAGATCTTCACCAATTCATATTCTATTCTTTAAAGCCTATCTTAAAACCTCTTTTTCTGAAAAGTCTTCTAGCTTAACACGTTTGATTTCAATCTTCTTATCCTTTAGCAATTATCTGTTTCAGAGATGGCCAGCTGCTCCCTAGTACCCATGCTCCTCCTCTTCCTTCAACTATAGGTACATGGCAACACAGTTAACAGACATTCCTTACCCTTTCTTACTCACAGATGGGGCCATCTGTTCAAAAACAGGTCAATGGTATGTGAAACAAGATACACACCAATACTAGGTAAAATGAAAATAATATCCATGTAATTTTTTTTGCGCCTTTCTGCTAGGAAAAGGCAACACCTGGAGCTTTAGTTATCTTCCCAAGGTAAAAGTAAGATGCTGGACATTGTTGTGTTGTTTCCTCAGCTGAGTGACCAATAGAGCACAGCCATCTAATCACTTTAGGACATTTGCTTTTCTTTGGGCTGACAGGTAAGAGAAAATAAATGTTTCTTTTATATAAAATACCTACCCTAATTTTAAAACAGTAATTCGTGCCAATAGGGTTGTAATGTAGCCTATTTTCCACTTTTTTGTTCACTGGTCAGGTATGTATGCTTATCACTGTGGGAGAAGATAATACACTGACAAGAGAGCTTGTCAAAATTACTCAGACTCTCTGAGTCTTTGGACTTTGTTACAAAAAGAAAAAACACACACACATCTATATATGTCAAGAGAGTATATTTTCTCTTTTCCTTTTCATAGCATTTTCTGTTTTCCTTTTCATACTGGTAGATTGTAAAGTTCTGGATGAAAATGGACTTTTTTTAAAATAAAATTTAATGCTTTTTGAAAAATCTCCCAAGCTGCAGGTATTGTAAAATGCTTTGTCTAGTGTATAAAATCATTAGTTAATTCAAGAGGGACTATCTATTCAAAAGTTTGGTTCAGTTCATCAGGACTCAAATACCAGTGTTTTCTAAAACATTAGAACAGTTTTAAAACTTTTATATCTCAAATACTGTGAACTAGCTCTCATTTTTACAATTTTTATTATTTAGATATGGATATCATGCCAAATCTTGAGTGTCTAAAAGCTTAGTTTCTGTCCATAAGAGACAACAGAAAGGGATAAAAAGCATGGAACGTATTTTCTGCCCTAGTGAAGGCATATATGTGATATGTGATACAAAATAATTTGTAAATAAAATGAAAAACATGAAATATGATGTCTGCAAAGCATCCAGGGGTTACAAAAAGTTCATTTCCAATGATGGAAAAATGAATGTAGTATTTGTATATGGGGAGAGGAAGGTAGAGGGAAAAGAAGTGATCTCGTCTTGCTTCTTGGAGGGATTAGCTGTTTTCAAGTGTATGACTACTAATGTTTCCAAAGTGGAAACTGTAAAAAGGAACCTCTCTACACTTGCCACCTTCCGTAAGAAATTGCTTTCACCAATATGGGATTGTATGCCCTTGTAATCAAAGACCATAGACTAAGCAACAGTTGTTAAAAACATAAAACCATGAGTTATTATTATGCATCACTAACACAGTACTTAACAAATGTTCATACAGTATGTGTTAGCCACTGAAAACAAAAGCAAAAAAAGAAGCACAATTCTAATTAGATCTAAAAATGTATCCCAAATGTGCTTCTAATCATTCATCGTCTCTGCTCTGTTGCCTTTTGAAGTGCCTCAGAGGCATTAAACACTTCACAAGAGGGGCCATAGGTGACATAGTTCCTCATTCTTTCCAATGCCAGACACAGCTCACACACATCACAACATAAAGGTCACAAAAACAGACAAATGCCTGTTCAGAATACAAATGCTGAGCTTGTTTTTCTCCACAGAGGCCCCCAACCCAGGGAGTTATTAACAGCAACACGCTTGGCAGTTTGTCCTATAATACGTCTGGCTGTGCACTATTGTCTACTCTGAGATTTGAATTCACAAAAGGTGGGCTGCACAGGACCTAGGGCTGCTTAATAATTTGACAATTATTAACTTAGAGATCACTGACACAACCTCTCGACCTTGAACATCCCACACAGATGCCAGCTGGCTTTTGCTTGGTGACCCATGCTAAAAGGCTCTTCGTGATCACATTCGGAAGGCAGGATGTGGTGGCTGGAGTTTCCTGGCACCACAGATCACCTCAGTGTGAGAAAGAACCGGGCTATCTGACATCTACCTGATCAATCTGGTTCTTGAGTCTGAGCTGGCATCTTCCTAAGTATTTGGGCAACTGAAACTAAGTGGAGAAGACTCAGGAGAAAGAAGGTGAAGGAAGGCAGAAGTGGATAATAGTACCAAAGTATCAATAGAAGGAAAAGGAGATGGAGCACATGGGAAACAAAGCAACAAAGCAGTGAGTCACAGTTAAGAAAGAAACTTAAGTAGAAAAATTCTGAAAATATTTTTACAAAGTGAAGCTTTCCTGGGTGTGTGATCAACAGGACAGACCTACATTTCTGCTATGGAAGCACTGTTTGGCATGAATGTGTTTCTAGATAGAGGTAATTAGTTTATTATTTCTGCCAACTCAAGGGCAATTTAGCAAGTACTATCAAAACTTTAAACGCATATGCTAACAGAACAACCACCTCATTGTGAAGAACTTATTGAACAGACCAATAAGAGAGCTATATGTATAATGGTGCTCACTGATTTGTTTGCAGTTGAAAAAAACTGCAATCACCCAGATGTGCATTGAGAGGCAATTGGTTATATAAATCACGGTACATGCAAATATTAAAAAGATTGAAGCAAATCTAATGTGTTCATGGGAAAAGCTGTTCATGCTGTGATAGACTAAAGCAGACTGCAGCATAAACTGAGATACCATTAGACTAAGATACCATTTGTAAAAAATGTTTGCATATGCCTGTACTTATTTGCATTTGCACTGAAAATACCAGGAAGATTAGGAAAAAAAAAAAAAAAAAAAAAAAAAAAAAAAACCTTTTTCTTTGGGTTATTTCTATGGTGGGGAATAGTGAGCGTAGAAAGTTTGTGGAGAGATTTTAATTTTCCATTTCATGACTTACCTTTCTCCTGACAGATTCACTACCTGACTCCTAGGTCAAAAGAACACAGATTTCAATGGCCACAATGACAAAGAAAACAGATCTTACCAAACTAATTCATAAGAGCCAGTAAACAAGCAAAATAGCAAACAATAAAAATAAGATTATACAAATAACTAATAAATTGTAGTGAGACTAAGAGAAAAGAAGAAATACAGGGTGCATGAGATAAAAAGATAATGACCAAAGCAGTTTTTGTTGATCTAATATGATTTATCTGCTGAAGAACAGTAATTGCATGTCACAGTACTGTTAACAAGCTTTTTCATGGTATGGGCCAAATAATATAATATGTATAGCAAGCATTTTCTCATACTTACCAATTCCTTTAATCAGACGACAGTTTGGAAGGTCTACAGATTCTACTTCTCTGGAGGCTTTCAGTCGATTTCTGTTTTTTTAAAAAAAAATTGTTTATATATTCCCTGCTTTGTTGCAGAAATGGTTTAAACAGGCTTGTGAAATACATAAAGCACAGCATAAATGTAAAGCACACAAAAGATAGAAAAGTAAGAATATAAAACAGCACCACAAAATGAAGTCAAAACAAAAATGTGTATCACTGTTCTTGAATATGAGTCATAAAAGAAAGCCAATAATTCAACAAAACAACTTTGCATTCCTATGAAAATGAAAACATGGCACCAGGTCACATTTCTCCCAGTTCTGGCATCAGGGGAAGAGCTCCAGATATGGAGCCAGAAGCTCTGTCTTCTTTCCAAGGTTCCTGAGGAAATGAAAAATTTCAGAGCCTCTACAAAAGGAAGGAGGAAAGGTCAGGAGGTGAAGAAAAAACTAACATTGTTTGGTGCCTGATATACAGGAGACACTGCAAATAGTTATTAAGAAACAAGAGAAAGTTCCATTTCCATGACAAAATTCATGAGGGAGAAAAGGTTGGAGAGCACCAGGCACATTAGTAAAACTACTTGGTAAAGTAGTTGTTACCAAAACTGTTTTGGTAAAAGTACAGTGAAGGGATAATGAGAAAACGGTGAACTCTAATGAGGTATCTTCCTCTTCCCTTTCCACCCTAGAAGGCAGAACTATCCGTCCCTTGCTCATTATTGAACTTCTACATTCCCTATTAGCCATTCTCACTTCCTATCTTACTTGCTGCTTTCCATTACATGGGAAAACAAGTCAAATATTTGCTTTCCCAGTCCCCTTTATATAAAGGATAACTATGACTTAGATTTGGGATATTTTTCATTTAAAAAAAGGGCAGAATAGGAAGAGACCTAACTGGCACCACTCTTTTCCTCCCCTTTACAATTTGACCATACATCCTCAGGACTACAGCAGCCATTGGCATCATTAACACAAGTTTGAGGATATAAAGCCAGCAGGAAAGGTTCAAAGGAAAAAACATAAGAACCCAATTCCTTGATGTGATTGCTGACTCAACGGATGAGTTTTAAAGTGACTCACCTACAGAGTTTTTATCATGGGAGAAAAACAATCTCTACTTGTATAAGCTATCATTAATTTTAAATATTACTTGCAACTAAAAGTACTCTTAACTGTGAATAGATTTAAGAAGTTTGGGGACGCTATATAAAAATTATGTAAACCTCTTGAACTAGCAGATCAATATGCTTAAATACATTCATACAAGAAAGATAAAAGATATAAATACAATGTCTATAGAATGAATATGAATGTTTTAGAACAGAGATGACATGCAGACACTGCTAATCAATCACACTTTCCCTTTAACCAAGAACCATAGCCTCAGACACTGTTCCAGGTTCAACATGAAAGCTATTTACCTTCTCTCTGAGGTTCCATTTGTTTGTCTCACTTTCTTTTTCCTTGTCACCAAAATATGGTTACTTTCCTTTTAAGTACTAGTGTAAGGAAGGCATAACATTGGAAAGAGTATACACTACTATCTTTCACCTGAGCCAGTAATCACTCTTAAATCACCCCCTCCAGAAACATGTGCATTAGGATTCTTAATCTGGAGTATAAGCAACAGACTACAGAACCTGCTACTAGCACTAAATACCTGTTACTACCTGTGACTTACAGAAATTAGACACTCATAATCTCTTTTCCGTGGAATGTGGAAGCAGGTAGAGATGGAGCTTCAGATAAGAGGAACACCTCCTATCTCTCTAGCCCCCTCTGGCACACTAGAGGGTGGTCGATAGCACATCTCTCACCTGTAACTCAGCTTCCTCACTTCTTTGGAATGTCCCAAGAGACATATGACCTGTTAGTAATGACTGTTGCCCCCAAAGGTAAATTCTCCTGTTATGGCGCATACTGGCATCCTGTCTACTGCATGTCATGTATGCTTTGCTATTTCCTCATTACATCATTGTAACATTTCCTGACTGGGGTATATATGTGACATCTCGACTTCATTAAAGTTGGACTGGACATGCTTCCCAGGATTCCCATTCTCTTCTGTCTCAATTTCTTCTTCATTTCACACACAACTCCAAACACTTTTCAGTTGGTGTTGATGTCTCAAAATACTATTATACTCAATGCTACTTCAAAATAGCAACTGTTTTTTACCACTAGATCTATTTAAAGTTTTAATAAAGAAATCCATGTTATTATAGCATACATTATATTTTAAAAATAGAATAGTCATGTTAGTTAAACTAGTACTTGTTTGGTAATTTTATGTACTTTATTTTATGTGTTTAAAAAACAAAGTACTGAAATATTCAAGGCTTCATCAGGCTCCCAAAGAATATACTGAAAAAAAAATCTAAGAACCTCTGCTTGAATGTCATTATTTACTATATGCTTAGCATTGTTCTAGCACTTCACACAAATGTATTATTTACTTCTCACAGACCCACTATGAAAAAAGTAGTTTTATTATCCCCATCTGACAAATAAGACACTAAGGCATAGAAAGGAGTAATAAAAAGTCAAGGTCTTGGGTAAATAGTGAAGCTAGGAAATTAATTCAAGCTATCTGGCCACAAAGCATGAAACTTTAGCCAACAGTTATTATCATGAACTCCATCTCTATTTCTCTTGATCAGGAAACAGTGTTACACATCTAAAATAAAATGAGATAGGGCCAACAGTTACAATCTCACATTATGTGACAGAGAAGAAAGATTTCACCATACTATGGTGCCAAGATGCTTCAGCAAATTGGCAGAATGTGCACTGCCAGGCATTACTTTGTTCCATTCTCACACCTTTGCATTTAAGAACAACTGCTGGAACTTTACCTTTTACATGAAGACTTACATGCTGATACAGAGGGCCTTATCCTGTACAGACAGTCCATAAAACCCTTTGGAAGTCACCTGGTGGGCTTGCTTATAAAATAACCAAGAATTTATGCTTTGGCAGGTAAAGCTGGGAAAATCTGCTCCAATGAGAAAAAAAGTATAGGGTTATGGGGAACTAATTGTATTTCCAAACTGTATTTGGAATCAGAAGATCTGGCTTAGAGTACAGGCATAGAGAACTAATTATCTCTTGAAATAACTAGTTAACCCCAGGTTCATGTATCATGTAGGAAGACATATGGAGACTAAATGAAGGCATAAATGCAAAGGGCTTTCTTATCAAACAACAATAAATGTCTATTTTGGCTTAATATAAAAAACTTCTGACACTTTGATATGGAGGCCAGCACAAACGAGTCATACAGTAAGTGATAAGGAAGATTGGTGTTTTAGAAAAAAGCTACCTCCTTAGAAGTTTATTGGACAGCTGCTTAGCAGTGTTTCATAAAGGCGCCGGGTCAAGGCTTGTTTGGGGTTGCTACCCACATGCAGGCCTTTGTCATTCAGGTCTCAGTTTTCATTCAAGGAGGTGCATATTGAAGGAGGGAATTGCTCTGAAGATATTTTCATTGTCCCCTTTATTGCTCAAGTAGAGAGGAGTGGAAAAGTTATGTCTACTAGAAGCCAATTACAAGTCAGAGGCAAACAGACAACTTTGACTTCATTTATGCATCTGGAACACACTTAGACTAAAAAGTTATTCATGGTTTATCTAAATTTTAACTTGTGCATCCAGAAAGAAAAATTATTTGATCAAGGTACTGGCTGTAACAATAGAATAATGAAATAGCAGGCACCAGTCTAGATTTTTAAAAAAGAGAAAAAAGAAAAATCCTTGAATTTTTTTTAAAGAGTCTTTCATGCTACCTTTTGAAATAGACTCAAAGGGTCTGGAAGGAGATATACATACTTGACTACTCACTCCACCAATCTCTAAATAGCAGGTGATGGACGTTCTGCAATCACAGCTTTATCAGAAAAAATACAGACTCCTAAATTTCATTTTCAATTAAATAATGAATGATATAATATTTCAAAAATTAATATGCTTTTAATAAAAAATAATTCCTTGTTTATCTAAAATTCAAATTTATGTCATCTTGCACTTCCATTTGGGAAGTAAGAACTATCAATCATTTCAATGTTATATCAGCTGATATGGGGTTTCAACTGTCCAATAAAGTTACATTTGTAGAGTCTGCACAATAAAGCTTATACCATCAGGTCTTTATAAAGAAAAATTGCATGAAATTATAAATGAAGTATCAGGTGTATTCCACGTCAGTAAGTTTTGTTTACTTCTTAAGTATGTATGGCATTAAGTCAAAACCACAATGAGATATGACCTCACACCAGTAAGAATGTCCCATATCAAAAAAATGAGCAACAAGTGCTGCCAAGGATGTGGAGACAAAGGAACACTCTTACACTGCTGGTGGGAATGTAAACTGGTCCAGCCACTATGAAAGGTTGTGTGGACGACCCTGAAACTACTGAAAATGGAATTACCACTAGATCCAGCAATCCCACTACTGGGAATGTACCCAAAGGATATAAAAACACTAATTCAAAAGGATACCTGTACTTGTATAATAAGTTTATTGCAGCACTATTTACAACAGCCGGGATATGGAAATAACCCAAATACCCCAAAACATACAAATGGATCAGAAAGTTGTGGTATATGTACACAATGGAATATAATTTAGCACTCAAAAAAGACAAAACAAAGGGACAAGTAAAACTTCAAACTAACAAACTATCAGCAGACCTGATGCATAGAGCAAAGGAGAGGGAGCGGGTAAAACTGAGGGAGGGACGGGCACAAGAGATTAAAATGATGGTTCATAGGTGACAAAGTGGTGGAAGAACCTCACGATATTCAAGGATATAATATATATATATAGGCACAATCAATTTTTAAAAATTAAAAAAATAGCATTTACCATTGGAAAGAACTTTAAAACCTTCAGATTATAAGAGAAAACATGGATTGTCAATTGAGAAAAATTAAATTTGTATAAATGCAGATGGTTTGAGTATTAAGGGACTTAAAGAACCTATGAATATTAGTGGTCTTGCCTTTGAAGCTAAGAGCTGGACAGAGCACACAAAAATCATCTAACTCAAGAATGTTCTGCAAAAAGGATGGGCATTTACATGATATGAGAGTTAGATCTGCCAATAAACAATCCTCTCACACCCCTCTCCTGTACTCTCCCTTGCATCCCTTTGTCAACAAGTAAGGCTACAGCTGCAGGGGGGTCCAGCAGGAAAATGTAGCATCATCTTTGATTTCCCCTTTATCTTTGGGGTTCTAACAGACCCTATAATTCTCTCCAGACTCCCTCAATTTTATTCACTCTCTATTCTAGTACTTCTCAATCTAACTGCATATTAGAATCATCATGAGGAATTTATGATAAATTTTATTTAATGAAAAATAAAGCTAATATAAATGAAAATAGCACTGCTAAGTTTTTTTCAGAATTGCCTTTTTTGGCATTTTTTAAATTGATAATATATGAGAAAAATTTTTAAAGGAAAAAAAAAAAAACCTTATCTGGACCCCACCCAGAGCAGGTCTTCTAGGGAGTGCAGTATCAGCTCTCCAGAAAACCCTACCTCAACTCATCCTTCCAGGTTCATCTCTACACACCACAACTGGTTACATTTTACAGCATAACAATACATTTTGCTTTACATGGTCAAAGGGCTTCCAGTTTTTGAAAAAGCCTACCATACACATTCATAACTCCCCTCTGCCTAAATTTCCCCTACCTCCACTATTTCATCCCTTAACTTTATGGGAGTCTCAAATTGGACTACTGTTAATCCCCAAACTTCCCCCACTGTCCATATCATTTGTTCACACTGCCCTACCCTCTGGCATGACCTCTTCATCCTTAGATGCTTCCTCCATACTTCAAGGCCAGTGTCAAATGTCTTTCATCCTTGAATGCCATCTTTAAAGAAGTAATCTTTCTTCCCCAGCCTGTCGGGGTTAGTCTGTCCTGAATGTCCTAATTTATGTACTTGTTGAATTTCTACGCTCTCTTTGTAGTAGAGCAAATGTTTTACAGGTACGGGCTAGCCTTGCTCTATGGCCTGGGCCTTGAAAAGCACACCTTCTATGGTTGGTACTCAACATTTCTGGAATTCTTCTACCTGAGGGCCCTAAAACCTGGGCGCATAATCTAGAAACTATTCTACCCCCTGCCTTTCTTCAGTACAACTAAACCGTGACAGGAGTAGGCTTGTGCTACTTTGTAGGCTGCCTTCTCGATTCCCCGCGTGGAAAAGGAAGCGCTGTAAGAACAGCGATGAGCAGCTCTGACCTGCCGCGCTGTGCAGGGAACGACGACTTTCTCAACAGCGCAGGGAGGGATGGAGAACAACGCTATTCAAGGCGCTGGTTTGCGCAACTTAGAGAACCTGCAGCCATGACCTGGAATGAGCCTTTAGAATTCGTTTCAGTGCGTGAGCAACAACAGTTCTGCTCAAGTCAGACCACTGGGCTCACCCTGAGAACGTGCAGGTGCCTGCTGCTCAACTTCGGGGCACAACACTTTGCAGGCGGCCCGGCTCCTGCACGTCGCGAAGTCTCGCGATTCTGCCCGCACCCGCCGGGATCTGGCGAGAAGCGGGGGTGGAGACGGGGCTCAGCCGCCGGCGCGCGGGGCGCGGCGACAGTCTGCACACCCGGCTGCAGGCGGGAGCTGGGAGCCCGTCCGCGGCCTGCGCTTCTCCCCAGTCCGCGGGCCCGGCCGGAAGGGGCCCGGCGAGGCGCGGGCGGCTGAGGGGGAGGCCCACCTACCTGAGCGCCAGGAGCCGCTCGCCCAGCAGCGCCAGCGCTATCCCCAGCAGCGTCGCGGCCACCAGCCTGCCCATGGCGCGCCCGCGGCCGGGAAGCTCTGTGGGCGGCGCCCTCCGCGGCCCCGCTTTGAGGGACCGCGCCCCGCCCCGTCCTGGGCCGTGGCGGGTTCCGGCCCCGGGGCTGCAGCAACTCCGCCCTCGGCCGGCCTTTGGCTAAGTCACTGCATAGCTGCTTCCCAGACACCTTTCGGAGGCCGAGCCGTCTCCCCAGACCCCACGTCAGGCTCAGGCCTTGAGACTTTGGACCCCTGCCCCTCCTTTTGCAAACAGCACCTCGGGCAGCGCGGGCTGCATACCTCTAGTGCCCCTAGTCTTCAAAGGCATTCCTCACGCGATAAGCAACTTCTGGAGTCAAGTTTTAAGGATTAATTTTTCTCTACAGAAAAAGAGTGGCTCAATCTTGTGAATAGCTCACAAGTGATTTTTACAACAGGATGTAGCTAGGTGGGAAGAGTCTAGTAATGCTTCATATAGTAATTCCAGTAACGCTTCACTAAAACTGTACAGACCTAGGACTTGGACTTTTTAATCTAAAATGAGTTCCTCTAAACTCAGTTTATATGACTTTTTTTTTTTTGGTCTCAGTTTATGTGACTATGAGTAGCTTGTTGGTTTTCTTTTTTTTTTTTTTTTAACTTTAAAAACCAAAAGATGGATTTAAATTAAATTTTCATGAAAAACATGAAAGGGAAGTTTAATCGTTGTATCAAGAGCATGTGCTAGTTTCTCACTTGTGGGGGCGGGGACGGGGGGAGGCCAAAGACCCTTCTGCTTCTGTTTTTATCTCTGGTAGAAAGTTAAATACTTGTTCTTTGAAAATCTAGGACGCTTAGCTTTTTATGTGTCTTGGACCTCATTGACAGAAAATTAATAGTTCATAATAATATTTAAAAGTGCACACAATAAAATGCACAGGTGTGCAAAGGAGACTAATTTTACTCAAAGGCAACTCTCAAAATATTCTTTTAAAAGTTTGTGCTACAGTAATAATGTAATATGTGCTACATTTCAAGATAACCTGCAACACTGTAATGAAATAACAAGAGGAACTGTTCTAATATTAACAAAGTGGCAAATACTGCTAATGCTCCTGGGACTTGTTTTCTACTTTCATAATGAAAAGGAAATCCTAAATTCCTTTTGGATTTTTTTTTAATTTAAAAAAATTATTTATTTATATATAAATTTCATATCTTTGTAATCTTCAGGGTTCACTCACTGCCTTCTCTCCCACCCCCCCACCCCAGTTGTGTACTTCAGTTTGGTTATTAGCTTGTTTTGACTTTTCCTCATGACTTTTATTTTTTCCTATGTCTCATATGTTAGTGAAACCATTTGGTTTCTGTCTTTTTCTTTCTGACTTGTTTCTGCTAATATGATTTTTTCTAAGTACATCCATGTTATCATAAAATCGTCAAATTTGTTGTTTTTAATTGATTAGTAATATTCCATTGTGTATTATGTACCACATTGTTTTCATCCACTCATCTGTTTTTGGGATATTTGGGTTGTTTCCATGTCCTTGCAATTATAAATAGTGCTGCAGTAAACATCCAGGCACAGGTGTCCCTTTGTACAAGCATTGAGTTCTCCTTTGGGTAGATTCCGAGAAGAGCAATTGCTGGGTCAAATGATAGTTCCAGTTCCATTAGTTTGAGGATTCTCCACATAGCCTTCCATAGTGGCTGGACCAGCAGTGTGAGAGTGTTCCTTTCTCTCCACATCCACGTCAACAGTTGTTGCTCATTTTTTGAATGTGGGCCATTTTTACTGGTGTAAGGTGGTTTTGATTTGCATTTCCCTGATTGTTAGTGACATTGAGCAATTTTTCATGTGCCTGTTGGCCATTTGTACTTAATCTTTGGAGAAGTGTCTAGAAGAAATTAAAACCTACTTTGAAACAAATGACAAAGAAGACACATCATCCTAAAATGTCTGGGACTCAGCAGAAGCATTTTTAAGAGGAAGGTTCATACCAATACAGGCTCATATCAAAAAGCAAGAAACTAACCAAAGAAATAACCTAATCTCCCCACTCAAAGAATTAGAAAAGGAACAAAAGGACTATCCAGAAGATCAACAAAACCAAAAGTTGGTTCTTTGAAAAAATAAATAGAATTGATAAACCCCTAGCAAACCTCACAAAGAAGGGAGAATACTCAAATAAGCAGGATCACAAATGAAAGACAACAGACACCTCAAATTTCCAAAGAATAATCAGAGATTACTGTGAACATCTACACTCACACCAAAACTAAATAAAAACAGCACCAAGAAAGAAAACTAAAGAGCAATTTCCCTAATGAACATGAATGCAAAAATTTTAAACAAAATCCTGGCAAATCGAATCCAACGATGTATAAAAAGCATTATTCACCATGACTAAGTGGGATATATCCCAGGAGCACAGGGGTGGTTCAACATTCGAAAATCAATTAATATAATCCACCACATCAACAAGGAGAAAACCAAAAACCATATGGTCATATCAGTACACGCAGAGAAAATATTTAAACATCTATTTATGATAAAAGCTCTTGAAAAAAGGGATAAAAGTAATATACCTCAACATAATAAAAGCCATCTATGACAAACCTACAGAAAACACCATCTTAAATGAGGAAAAACTAAAATCATTTCAACTGAGATCTGGAACTAGGCAAGGATGCCCACATTCTTCACTGCCTTTTAACATTGTACTGGAAGTTCTAGCGAGGGCAATAAGGCAAGAGAAAGACATAAAAGGAACAGGGAAGGAAGAATTGAAGCTATCATTATATGCAGGTGATATGATTATGTAGAGAATCCAAAAAAACCCACAGACATGCTTCTTGACAATAAACCACTTCAGTAAGGTAGCCAATTACAAAATCAACATACAGAAAACAGTAGTTTTCCTATACATAAAAAGTCAAGCAGAAGAAGAAATAAAAAAAAAGAAACATTCCATTTACCATCACACCAAAATAACTTAAATACATGGGAATAAACCTAACAAAACATGTGAAAGAACTATACAAAGAAAACTTCAAAACACTGCAAAAAGAGAAGAAGACCTAAGGAAATGGAAAGCTATTCCCTGCTCATGAATTGGAAGAATTAACATCATCAAAATGGACATACTACCAAAAGCAATCTAAAGATGTAATGCAACCCCTATAAAAATTGCAATGCTATTCTTCAAATAGAACAAAATTTACTGAAATTCATATGGAATAACAAAAGACCTCGAATATCACAAAGCCTCTTGACCACAAAGCCTCTTGACCAGACTCTTGAGAGAATGGAGGTATTACTATTCCTCAAACTATACTACAAAGGCATAATAATTAAAAACAGCTTGGTACTTGTACAAAAACAGACAATCAGATCAATGGAACAGAACTGAGTGCCCTGAAACTAAATCACACATATATAGTCAACTAATCTTTGACAGAGAAGTGAAAAACTTATATTGGAACAAGGAAAACCTCTTTAATAAATGGTGTTGGGAAAATTGGACCAAGCCAAGCAAAAAAATGAACCAAGATACTTCCTTCACACCATGTACAAAAACCAACTCAAAATGGATAAAAGATTTCGATGTAAGACCTGAAATCATAAAATACATAGAGGAAAACCGGGGCAAAACCCTTCACAAGTCACAATTCAGAAATCCATTTGTGGACACATCTACAGGTGACAAAAAAATGAAGGAAAACATAAACAGCTGGGATTATATCAAACAAAAAAGCTCTGTGCAGTAAAAGAGACAATAGAAAAAACAAAAGAAGCCCAACAAAATAGGAAAATTTTTTTCCTTCCATACAAGTGATTAGGGTCTGATAACAAAGATCCACTAAGAACTCACACAACTTAACAAAAACAAAGCGAAAAACCCAGTTAAATTCCTTTTGAGATCAAGGTTTTTTTTTCCTTACCCAAGGCCATGAACTCCTGGAATTATATCTGTGTGTCACTTTAAGAATTCTATCATAGCATCTATGACCTGGTGGGTAGATAGACCTGGGACTCTCTTCTCTATGGACATTTTTGTTGTCAATCGCTGGGAAAAGAAGAGCCTCATGTAAGAAATTAGGATTTAAAACAAGAACCTAAAACCAAGAGTCTGGGGCTATTGCCAGGGCATCTGTTTTATGTCTGAGAGTTTGGTTCCAAGGTTTCTGAAATGTGGCAAGTCCATAAACCTATGCCTTGTGGACTTAAGGTTAGGAGCCAGGCTCTCTTGACTTTCTACATGCGTTGCATAATGAGAAAACCACACTGTAAATAGGATTACCTATTGTGTGCTATTCTCTCTATATATTCCTTTTTGACTATTCTAAAACTTGAAAAAAAAAAGAAGTTTTATTCTTAATAATTCAGCCTGGTTTCAGTTGAAATGAAAGGGCTGTAAATTTATTTCTTTTAGAAAACGTCAGGATGCCCAAAACAGCTCTTAAGTTCACTCCCATTCCCTTGCCCACTGTAGACATCACTAACTTGTCTCCATGATCTTGTTAAACTATAACAACAAAAGAAAAACAAAAATCCCTGCAGTAACACCTGACAGATCTCAGTTCAGGTTAAAGCCTAGTTGCCACCACAGTCCTGGGTCACCCAGGGGAACAATGCCCTGGGATTTAGAATGGAGGTATGTGTGGCAAGAGCCAGGACTTTCAAAACTTACCTACATTCAGCTTCAGAGGCTCTTGGAAAAACTGCAGTTGGATTTTATCAAGATGATCAGTGAGTGCCCTCAAACTTGAGCTCAGAATCCCCCCATTATTCTTCCTGAAGCATACTGCAGCTCCAATCTCTTCCTCTTCCTGCATGTCGCTGTTGAAACAACTTCTGCAGAAGTAACCCTCCTTCTTCTGGTAGGAAGTACCCTTTCAGGTAGATAGCAAAGAGAGGTATTTTCTGAACTGAAAATCAGAAGTCTAGCTTCTCTATTATACCACTGGTTTTTAAATGCTATAGTTTATACCAACTATTAACTTTTATGCCAGTTTAACAATCTTTTGAAATAACCAGAATATATAGACTACACTAGAAATAACCTCAGGTTTTTGTTATTTCATGAGGAAAATAGTTTCTGATTCCCAAATGACCAAGTTATTCAATACCAAATGAACTGGTTCTGGAACTTGTTTGTATGCTGGCAACTCTTTACACTTGGTAAGAAACAATGTTTCTCAAATAATGACAGATAATTAGTTTCTAATTAGAAAGATAATGGTTCATAAGCAAAACTTCAGAAATAATAATACCTTTTATCAAAGCTTCTCAAACTGTGTGTGATGAAGGACAGATTTTTCTTTGACTTTGTAAAGTACAATGAAAATGGACTACTTAAAAAATAAAGTAAAAAATAAGTCTCACAAAATACAAGTACAAATATTTTATTATTTGATCCACACATGTAAAATTACTCTGTTGAGTTTCTATGAAGGTTTTTAAATACATACTCTCAAATTTTCTGTTATCTCACCATATACCAGAAATAAAGAATTCAGACTGAGTGCACCCTGTAAGCGAACTGCCTTTTGTGACTGAACTTTTAACTGTTGAAGGTTCTGTTCAGCAGACTCTCATGTGTCATATTCCAGGTCACTTGTGACCAAGGGGATTCATAATCATGAATTGACATTTTATATTGTCATTTTATTTGTGATGGGGAGTTGGGATCTGCATGTCCCTTTTATTTTTAGCCATTCCTTTACTATGTTTAAAAAAGAGCAGATGTTTCAATACAAGAATACACTGAAGAGATGTTATAGAAGATTGCTATTATCAGTGAAGGAAAGATTTGCTATGGGTGCTTCACTGTAGGGTTTCTTAGAGCATAAAGGAGGAGACTGTCCTCTACTAAGGTCATTTTCTGAGAATTCCAGTATACTCAAAGGTAAATGCATAACAAAAACAGAAAAATAGTTGCATGTATTTTTAATATTTATAGTGTAAAGTAGACAGCTTTCAAATAATATTTTGAGTAGTGTAAACTTGCTATGTGTAGATATAAGTGCACATAACATAAGAGTGGAGTGTACTAATCACAACATAATTTTGCGATTTGTAAAAATTACTGTACCAGGTTTGTTATAGGTGGAGTAGGCCAGTGATGAAACTCAAGTCTGAATTGAGTGAATTTTTTCAGTGGTGTCAAAAAGTCTCCAGGACATGTGAATAAATGAATGTTGAAATTATTATTTGATGTCTTAAGACCAGTTTCCATGTGAGTATGTGTGAAAGATTTCTCATACCAACCTTCAATTCTCAGACACCATAAGGGTGTCCAAGAATTCAATTCAGTTCAGCTCAATTCCAACACTACCTGTTCAGAGGTAGCATCAGAGTCCACAAATTAGAGACCCAGTGTCTCCAAGACTAATCTCTACAACACTAGGCCAGCCACAAGCCTCGCATGTTACTTGTGTTTCTGACCACAGACAACAAAAGTCAGAGAATCCCATGGAGGAAGAAGATGTAGAAAAACTTGGAAGGGACACATGGGCAAGAGACACAATGGTTGCCATTATCTTGATATGATATACCATGATAAGTCTCAGCTTTTGGGACCTATGGTTCCCTGACTTAGACCTGTGACAAGCTTTTGGGTCATACCAGCCCCACTTCAGACCAACTCTGTGTGGTTGGGCATTTGCCCATAACAGGGTGGGTAATTTCATGTGTTTATTTGCAATGTCCTTCCTTCCCCTCTTCTCTCTCTATGCATACTAATTCAACTAAATCTTTTGCATTAAGAGTCTGTGTTGCCTTTGTGTGCATGGATGGCCAGACTTCCTCAAAGCATTCAATTTTGAGGGTCACTAGTTACGCCTTTAGAATGCTTCTGACCAGACCCCTCTCTTCAATACTCACTGCCTCACCTGCAATATCTGTGTCATCTAGCTGGGCCTTCATCCCTATGCTATGTGTTTAGAATAAGAAGTTGAGGTTCCCGAGTCAATCCTCATTCTCCAGACTTGCATTTTGCTGGGTACTTCCATCTCCTTATTCCCCCTAACATTCGAGACCCCCCTTTATGTTTTTAATGTTTATTGAGGTAAGATTGCTTTGAAATATGAAGTAGATTTCAGGTAAACAACACTTGAATTTGACATATGTATATACTATATTATGATTGTCATCAGAAGTCTGGTGTTCATTTACCACATACAACTGGTCCCTTCACCCAATTCACCCACCCCTTTCCCTTCTGGTAAACACCACCTTGTTCTTATTGGCTAAGTGTTTTTCCAAGCCCCCTTTGCTGTGTCCTCTGGAACTCACCATCATTAATAAAACTCCCTCTATTCTTAATGTCATCTCTAAATAGTCTCTTTGTATTATCTACTGACCTCCAATTTGAGGGCATTTTCCTATCGATATGTCTTAGAAGATTCCCATTTCCTGGCTCAAAATCATTCCCTTTCTTAATTATTTTGTCAAACATCCTTATATGTAACTTTTCTGGACCTAATTTTTCAATTCCATGACCTCTTTTCCTCCAGAGATCTTGATCTACCCTTTGCCAGCTACTTCTATAGTTCCGCTTTTGAGTTCACCATTATCAGTATAATTTCAACACTTTGAAAACCTCAATTTTAAGATCTAGTTTCCCAATCACCACCTCTTATCTTTTAGTCTGTTCCCTCTGGTACTCTACCTTGGAAGATTCTTTGACCCTTTTTTGATATGTGATTTCTTTTTAAAAACACTTACATTGAGAAACATACATAATGCATTTAATTCCACTAACTTCCATAGTGCCTGCTGATTTTTTATAATGTGGTTATTGGCCATAACAGCACATACACACAAACACATGTGTTGGTATGTAAACACGGCATCGTATATTTTAAATACATATTTTCCCCCTTAAGTTCTAAGGATAACTAGTGAGAACTAGTGAAAAGTAATTCTTCTGATTTCTTCAAGAAGACATTCTTCTTTTAGTTACCCTTTCCTGCCATTTATTTTGCTTTTTTCTTTGTTTTGGTGAATAGCTTTGACTCATAGAGACTGACAAAAGAATTGAAAGTGATAGAACCAGATCTGCCACAGGAAGAAAAGGAAAGGTATCACTGTGGATTTCAGTTTGAGATGAGAGACTTGAAACTCATTCAAGAAAGAATGAGGACATAGGTAAAGATTAGTTGACTGTCAGACAAGCTGGGGCTAGTTCTTGACATTGCTGTGAACATCTTGAACTTCATTACATCATGGAGGACAGATCAGCATTTTAACTACTGGAAGCTGAGAGGAGCCATTGTCAGGGTCTGGGAAGGGTTGGAAATGGTCAGTGGAAGCCATCAGAGACAATTTCCTAGAAACAGTGTTACAAGGACAAAGAGATTGCTCATTCTCTTAATGACTGCACTTTTGGAAACCCTTTCCCTTTCCTAATGAACTTGGATAATTTGATGAAGAACTTGGATAATTTGATAATGAAGACCTTAGATTTTATTTGATATGCATTATTTTAGAAGAATCCATATGAGAGTCTTAAGGAATTTCTTCTGAAGACATTTCATTTTCTGTCTTTCATTTCCTTTTCTGCAAGCAGTTTTGTTGTTGTTGTTGTTGTTGTTGTTATTATTTCTTTTTAAGCCAAGACACTTTCTATTCATTACTTTATATTTCATAGAAGCTGTTGAGCTTGAATTTGACTGGGTGCTTTAAGGGAAAGATAAGGTTGCTTTTGACATGGGAGCATGAGGAATGTTCCCCTCCCACCCCCAAACACAGATAGTACTTTCCTTATATGTTGATTTAATATTACTTTATGACTTTAAACATAATAATTGTTTACATGAAATAGATTAATTATGGAGATGGAAGGAGCACACCATATTAAGTCTCCAATATTCTTTGTCCCTATAATTTCATTTTCACTAACTTCTCATTCTTTGATACTAATAAGTATTTAAAAATAAAATCTTAAAAGTTTTGTGAATCTTCTACATGGGAAATTATTGAAACTTCTTGAGTGTCTTAAGAGTGAAAAGTAAAGCCAATTCCAGCAAAATAAAACACTGGATAGAGGACCTCAAACCTTGGAAAAACACAGGTATGTCTCCAAGAAGTCTAAGAGGAATAGTGGAAAATTCCTGGTGAGAGAAATTAGAGAGTGGGGAACACACAGGAGGAAGAGATGAGTGGGTATAGTAGGCTTGTGAGTGAACAGCTATAAGCACACACAGAATCACCCAGTGACTACTGACTGCTGCCCTCCTTCAAGTTCAAGAACAACTCATGAACTTATCTGGAATTGAAGACTGTCCCCATGTACTCCAGGAGTTACAGGAAAACTCACAGTAATTAGTGCATAACTGCCTCACCAAACAAGGAAACAGCCTTAAACTGCCCTAAAACATATTTCTCAAATTTCTTCTCTCTCTTCCCTCCACCATATGGTATGCAGCTCAGTCTCCTTTCTTTTAGCTTAAAGAATGGTTAAGGCAATGCTTATAGTCCTGCTGTTCTGGTGTGTGGGATCAAATAAACAGTATGAAAGATGTTATTAAGTATTTTAGTCTACCTGCCATCCGACCTACTCATTTTCACTAACGGACATTTATCACTGGTCTAACTTCCTCCTTGAACCCAGTTGCACCAACATTTTGTGGAGTAATCAGTCCATTTTTCTAGGACCTTTCTCCTTGTTGAGTTTCCAAAGACAAATGTGAATTTCTGTTACTTAAGCATCTAAGGAGTGAAAAATGAAGCCAATTCCAGCAGTTCTCTCTGTTTCTCTGTGAATAATCCTAATTTGTCCCTGACTGTGGGATCAGAGAATATCTTTATTATCACCATTCCTAGACACTGTTTCCTCACATTCCCACTGCTCACCAGGGGTCAGGGACCCACAGGATTCAATTTTGCACAAGGATTGGACAGTCTGAGGTTCTCACTTTTCCAAGACTTAAATGTAGAAGCCAAGGAAGACTGGAACAGACATTTCAGCTCCTGGTTCCAGTTTCCAGATCAGGGTTGTATTATCAAGTTTTCAGCAAGGAGTTCCCTAATTTTACCATATGATGTTATAACAATCTATAGAATATTGTTAAAGCCTATATTGTTGTTAAAACCTAAATTGGGGAGACAGTATGCTACTGATACAATTTTTTTAGAAAGGTAATAACAAATCAATTCCGAAACCCCATAATTTTCCAACATAACATTTTCTAAGTGCACATTTTTAATAGATAGCAATTATTTAAATTAAATATTATGAGATATTTATATACAGAAATCTTTGCATACAAATACCAGTAAATTCCACCTTATTTTACATATTTTTTCTTTGAGAGGCTCATGTGTGATAATTCTGAAAGGATTTTTGATCCAAGGATATTAGACTTCAATATTGAGATCTTCTCAGTCTGTCCTAGGATATAATCATTATGCCAAGGATTTTAGCCTTTTCTCTATTCTGCTTTCTCTTTACACCTTGCCTCAAAGTCTTAGTTCACATCCAACCCAGTTGCCCTTTTGCTAACAATCTTGTTAGCTTCTCAAGAGGAATTCCACTTTTAGCTCTTTGAAATAACTAATGTTTTCTCCAGGCTATCCTTGGATACAGTCTTGTATATCAATAGCTCCCCATCCCAAAGCTCTTTTTAAACATGCTTTCTTTGATGCCTTTCACTGTTATTCCCTAAACCATCATATAATGTTTCACCCTTAGCCTTAATAATGACAAATACAACTAAACCATCAGCATTAGTACCAAAATTGTATTCTGAGTCTTGTTTATATTTTTCAGTCTCACCCATTATACGAAACTCCACAAGGAGGAAGGCGGTTGGAAATAGTAGTGGTTGGGGTGTGATTTTGTGTTACTAGTAAAAAGAACAAACTCTGTAACAAAGACTCCTTTTGAGACAACAGAGTCAGAAGGATGTTGACCCAATCATCGAAACCAAATTAGATAGATATACATGGCTTGAAAAAGAATTTTCTTTAATTTATTTTTTAGTTATATAAGCAATAATATATGGATGCCTTTGCACTGTGAAATATTTAAAGGTTACTAATTAAAAAAAAAAAACCTCCCTGATTTTTCTGTTGAAATCAAGTACGTTCACCACAGCACCCTTATCACTGTTAAGTAAGATACTATTATCAGTTTTGTCTGTATCTTTTTCTGAGTCAACTATTTTCTTATATATGTACTTATAGAAACATATGGTATTTTGTATGAATGTGATTTACTAAATAATATTGTCAACTCAGGTTTTGTGCCTTAAGAATATATCGTTTTTATAACAGTATACACTCTTCAGAGGTTATTTGGTTTTAAAATTGAATAGCTTATTAAAGTCACAGAATAAGAAACCTGATTTTTGCATTTAAGGTAAAGTTTAATATTATTCTGCTCATATCAATTTTAACAATCACCTTTAAATGATCCTTTGTTAAAATTAAGACCAGTTTAGAAAATTGTTATTTAAACTTTTTTATTTCAAACTGTATTTATGAAACAAATGTATTCTATTTTCTTTAAAAGTTTCTCATTGTCTGGTTTAACATACAAAATTTTTCGGAGTAGGTAAATATCACATGTGTCAAAAATTATATTACTAAATAGGTGATTCTGATAGGGGTGCTGTGGTGAAATCGGGGCACCATGGCCCCAGCATGATAATGGTGCATTAGAATAGCAGCCATTGTGCCTGATGGACAGACTTGGAGAAGGGAAGTCAAGCCTTCTCATAAGAGGAACACAGAGAGAGGGCTTTTAAGAAGGAACATGACTGGAGAGAGAAGAGAGAAGGCTGAAGAATAGAGGAGCAGAGGAGCAGCAGGGAGGCTGGAGGCCTTGGAGCTGCCATGTATGGCAGCAGGACAGGGAAGGAAACCATGCTGTGGGCTTCCATACCCAGTCAGGGCCAGTGAGAAGCCAGGGAAAGTTTTTTTTTTTTTTTTTATTGTAGTTTTATTTTGTTCTTTGGGTTACAACCTCTCTGTTATACAATTTCCCCCCCTCCCTTCTCCCTCCGGTGCTCCCTCCATTCTCTCACACCCCACTCTTTGTTATTTATTAGCTGTGCTGAGTCCATTAGTCTCTTTGCTATGGTAGTGTCTTTTCTCTGGGTGAGGGACTGCGTTGTTGGGTCCAGGCGCACCTTGCTGTTAGATTTTCAGTCTTAAGATTGTGTTTGGTGGCCAGGTTATATTTGTTTGTGATCTGTCCATGTTTTCTTGGGGCAGGCCGTCCTCTCCAATCCAATCCCATCTCCATTGCTTTGCTGCTTTTGCTTATGGCTCTGGTGTCGGGCTTTGGGGGTCTTGTCTCCTGCCAGTGTTGGTCAAGAAATTTGAGTTCAAGCTTTGAGACTAGGTCTTGCTATATTTGCCCGTGGAGCCGCAGGCTCTCGTTGCCCAGGGTACTACAGACTCAGGCAATTTCCAGCCTCAGCTTCCCAAGTAGCCGGGATTACAGGCGCACGCCACCACGCCCAGCTATTGTTTGGAACTAAGTCTCGCTACGGGCCCCAAGCGGAACTCGAACCGCGATCCCTAGCCCCGGCCGCTTCCTAGGCTGAAGCTTACAGGCACGAGCCACCATGCCCGGCCCATGAGTTCAGGCTTCTGCAAGTGGCCTTTGAAGGTTATCTCCTCTGCTCCCTTTGGCAGTTTTGGTGTGGGGCCCATTTACCCTCTTTGGTCATCCTCTCCTCTCCCTTAAAAAGGGGAGGGTATGTTGCTCTCCGTGAATATATCTCCACGTTAAAATCCCGAGTTTTGGCCCAGACAGTGTAGAAGTGCGCTTGGTGACATCATGTCTCTATGGTTGTTTTTCTGGTCTTACTTGTACTGGTTCACTTGGTTGTCCATCTGCTGTGTCCAGCTCCGGTCTGTGGGCTGGACTTTTGCCAGGTCCCTCACCCGTTCTATGTTGGGGTTGCTGTTGCACCTATTCTGGTTGCTCTGAGGTTTAGCTGGAGTAAAAGAGATATGGAGGCCCCCCCTCCCCCGCTTGCGCGCCGGCAGGTCCGGGCGTGGGGGCGGGCCGACCTGGGACCGCTGGTCCCTCCATGTGCCCCGGCTTCCGGGGGCTGGGGGCTTCACGGTGCCGCCCAGGCCTGCTTGATGGGGAGAAGCTGGGGAAAGTTTGTTGAAGAAACTCGTGACCTGTGTAAGCTGACTTGGAAATGCGGTACTTGAAAACTTGCTTTAACTTAGGAGTTGTAAAGCTTGGGAATTGTCTGGAGACCTGAAGAGAACGTGGAGTGCTGCTGTTTTTATCATGAGACATCTGACGTGGTTGCTGCTGCTGTTCCGAGTGAGTCTTTGTGGTTTGGGCTGAAAGAAGGCTGAGCTGTGTCTTTTGGGAGAGAATTGATGGCGACACCATCTTGGTTTCTTTACTTGACTTGAAATAAATAGTTGAGTCTTTGGAGAAGGACTAATGACACCATCTTGGTTTCTTCATCTGGCTTGAGGTGGGACAGCCACCATTTTATGAACACGTGTGGCTAAGGACACGTGCAGTCTTTTGGAATAGAGACTGAACTTATTGGTAAGATAATCAAATAGGGGTCCATTGTACACTTGGTGATTCTTGTTTATTTTGTCTTTTTAATGAGGAAATCTTTTTGCCTCTTCTTAAGGTTAGTGTGGTCTTGCTACTGAGCATGGACTGGGATGAACCTGATGAGTGGCTGGGTTTAAAAGGTCAGCTGCTCCTGTTTGGAAGTTTAATTATGTACTCTGTTTTGTTACTCAATTTCAAGTATGAAGTTCTTTTAATGTTCCCTTAGTGTTTATGAAGCACAAATATTAAATTAAAATCAGGAGCATAAACGGACTATATAATTATATATATATTTATTTATTTATTTTATTATTTTTTTTTTTGAGACTAGGTCTCGCTATTTTTGCCCATGGAACTGCAGGCTCATGTTGCCTGAGGTACCATGGACTCAAGTGATCCCCAACCTCAGCTTCCTAGGTAGCTGGGAACACAGGCTCGTGCCACCATGTCCAGCTATTTTTTGGGACTAGGTCTCACTGTGTTGCCCTGAGCGGCGCTCGAACCATGATCGCTAGTCCCAGCCACTTCATAGGCTGAAGCTTACAGGCACAAGCCACTGTGCCTGGCTAATAATATATTTTAAATTGACGTCACAAGCTTATTTTCTAAGAAATTATGTTTAGGCTACATTCTAATTATTACAGGTAGAGAGAACATAAAAGTGTTTAAAACTTCCAACACTAACTTACTGAAAATAGACTAGTTTATCTTAACATTTATATACCTAATTTCAAACTTCCTTAAAGTTGAAACAATCTTAAACTTTAAGGCAAATTATGTTATCACACATGATTTGGGGAGTTACTCCTTGTAATAAATGGGAGGTTGTTCTCTTTGATGCACTTCTGTATCAGAAGACCACTGTGACAATGATGTACTCTGATCCTTACTGATATGAGAAGTTGCAAAGCTAATGGCTCCTTAATTTCAAAGGTGGGCTGGCCCCGGACATAGCTTGCATTCCTGTATTCAAATTCTATCATTCCTGAATTCTTCTGTGTTCTCCGAAGAAATAGGGGAAATAGGACCAAGAAGATGAGAGTGGGTTGTGTGTATATCTATATAGATATACGTATATATGTATAGATATACGCATATACATATATATACGTATATATGTATATACGTATATCTATATATCTATATAAACGTATATACGTATATACACGTAAATACGTATATACGTATATCTATATATCTATATAAACATACACAGATTGATTTAAGAAATTGATTCATGCAAACGTAGAGGCTTATTAATACCAGAATCTGCAGGATGGAAACCCAGCAAAGAGCTATAGTTTGAATCTCTAGGCTGTTCACTTCACAGGGGAGGACAGTCTTTTTCTTATTAAGACAAGTTAGGAGGCACAGTCTGCCTTATTTAGCGTCCACTGATTTAAATATTAATTTTATTCAAAATAAAAAAAAAAAACCAAAACACCTTTACAGTTGTATTGAGAACAATGTTTCACCAAATTGCTGGCACTGTGGATCCACCAAATTGACATGAAAATAATCGCCACAATTACTCATCATTTAAATTAGATTAGACTGGGACAGGCCCATCTAATCTAAAAGATGATGGAGTCAGCCACCTCAGGAAAATATCTTTTTAAGTACATTAGAAAACAACCGAATATCTCACACACCCCTCATTATACAGTCACATCAGAGGACACCTACTTACCCAAGCACCTGTATCAGTATTTCTCTAATCTCTTCCTTTCTGGTAGATAACATCTTCTGGGTTGATCACTTAGGCCTGTGTCTTTCTTTTCCTATGCAACATATTTTTATTTTGTGTATTCTGTATTCTGGGGAAAAAAATTATTTGGGTTTTTCCTCCAGCTCACTGATTTTCTCTTTTGTGTGTCTCATCTGCTTTTCTACTCATGAGTTGAATGATTCATTCATAGATGAAGGCTTTAATTTACATGATTGCTGGCTGATTCTTCATAAAGAGCTTTTGGTTAAAGCACTCTCATGCATCTCTCAGAACATTCTCTCTCAATTAAGTGTAGAATAAAATCATAAATCTGCATAATGGACTAGAATGTCCTAGCTGATCAGGTTCCCTGTGGATTCTCTAAACTTTTCCCCAGTGCCATTCCGCTCCAAACATTTTTAATTCCTCTGCTGCTGTCAACATTGCAAACACTCTATACACATAAAATTATTTCTGTTCCTTACCTCATCCTCCCACTGGATATTCCAAGTCTTGCTCAGTACACGTCTCAGATTGCTGCTCAAAGGTTTTCTCATCAGAGAGAGATTCCTGGACTACACCTTATCAAAGCCACACCTAGTGTATCCCTGTTCTCCCACCATCCCTTTCTCTCCCCCCAACCTCATTACTTAGTATATTCTATTTTTCTCCAAATAATTTTTGTTCTTTGACATTTTATTATGTTGACTTTTCTGTTGTCTTCATCAGTTTATTGGAACTGGCATGATGGTATGGACTTGGTAGTTAACAGTTACCATGGTATCACAAGTTAAGAGCACCTGTACTTATTACAGAAGCTCAAGAGCAATATGTTAAATGAAGCGGTGATGGTATTTCTAAAGTCTAGTGCTACCTAGTCTAGTAACTATTTCTTTTGAGCATTCATTCCTCCATGTCTAGTGCCTCTCCTCTCTCTCTTTCTCTCTCTCAATGCAGACTTACCTGTTACAAAGGAGACCCCAGAAAAGGATGCTGGAAATGGACTGATAGACTGACTAGAGTCAGTCTGGGAAAAAAGCAGAATGCAATACTGAAATGGAGACTTTCTATAGTTGGTCTCTGGGATGGGCACTCCTCATTCCTCCTGACCCTAGTCCTTCTCTTCTGATGGAGACCCCCAAATATACTGCTGCCTGAAGAAGACACTATTCTTGCTCTCTGCTTTCCACAGAATGGAGTGGGAGTGGTTGGCCTACTTGGCTGCTCTTCCTGGGCTAGTCCTCTTATCTTGCAGTTAATCGCACCTCCTATTTTAGACTATTTAGCTAATAAGCAAGGAGCCACATCCTTTTCTTAAAGATATTTTTATTTTGAAATACTTTATGACTCACAAGAAGTTACAAAATAATGCAGAGAATTCCCATGCCCTCTTCACCTTGTGTAATGTACAAAGTACTTTGTCAAAGGCAGGAAATTCCTGCTTAGTTAGTTCAGGTACCGATCTGTAAGGAAAATAAGTCAAAATCAGCCTCCCCCCAAAAACACACCCAAAGGAGATTCCATAACCTTCAAAGTCTAGCAAACAACAGAATGGCCTTGCATTTACAGCAGTGAATCCATTGTGTGTCTAGGGCACTTACCAGGGTAAAGGGGCTAAGAGGTGAGCAGTTGCTGTTCTGTCTCTCAAATTTAGAGTCTCTTTCTCCCTGCCCCTCTACCACCTGTGTGTATATATCTCCTGTCTCAGAATAAAGGAATGGTGGATATTATAAAGGCTCCAAAAATCTACTTCCATTGCTTGAATAGACAATGAACCTGCCTGGTGTGACATGGTAAGATCCTACTCAAATGTCCCCCTTTCTTAACAGCTTTGTTCAGATATGATTTGTGTACCATATATCGTACATGACTTAAAATTCACCCACTTAATATGTACAGTTTATGA
This sequence comes from Uropsilus gracilis, assembly GCA_004024945.1. Taxonomy (NCBI): domain Eukaryota; kingdom Metazoa; phylum Chordata; class Mammalia; order Eulipotyphla; family Talpidae; genus Uropsilus; species Uropsilus gracilis. Next base: position 59,903 of record PVHY01001355.1, read on the forward strand.
TTTTTAGCATAGTCAAAATCTGGGGCAGTGACAACACAATATAATTTTATAGCATGTTAACAACAAGAAAATTTGTCTCCATTAACCATTACCCTTCCCATCCACAAGACCTAGACAATCATCAATTTGCCTTCTCTCACTATACATTTGCCTAATGTTTCCATTACCTATTAGTGAAACAGGGTAAAAAGAAGACTTTCTGACTTTAGCTGTTTACACCTACCTGCCTGCTTCTCTCTCCAAAGCAGGATACACACTCTTCATTAGCATTTTCACTGATCACCTTTACCATTGATATTCAAACATCAGCTACCAGCTTCTCTCTGCTTTCTTGCCCTCTTTTAGACCTAGAAAGAAAAACTTTAAAACACAGTTTAAACTTTCCACTCTTGGGTTCTTACCACCATCCCCAGCCTTCTCAACCAAAATACCAAACCAATGTAAGACTA
>PVHY01001355.1:60451-162443 GCA_004024945.1 Uropsilus gracilis
TTCTAGTTATCCTAATAATTACAAAAGAAACATGTAAGACTCAGAATACTTCAACATTGTCCAAAACCTTTCTCAGTATTGTCCAAAGTCCTTTCCCAGATTGCCCCAAAATCCTCAGTCTCTCAGTCCTGATCATCTCACCAATGTCCAGACAGAGTCCATCTCCAGACGCTTGAAGACATGTTCCTTTGACTGCTCCACCTTGTCTTCCACGCTGTCTTCTCCTTGTCACCTTCAGGTGGCAGGAACTCCATATTGCCGAGCCAGCAAAGTTCACTTTCTTCTCAGGCCTAACTTTTGCATGGCCTCTTTCAGACACAAATCAAACTCAGCAAAACAAACTCCAACACGGAGTTCAAATCTGCAAACTCCTTAACTGCATTCAACACACATGCTGCCAGCCTGGGCCAGCCAAGGGTTGCTAGGCCCCCGGTGGCCACATGGCCAAGCTCACATGGCTCACATCTTTACAAGATGGCCGATTCCCATCTCTCCTCCATTGAACCTCTCTCTCTATCCAGTCTCCATATTCGAATCTGAATCCAATCCTGAATCTCCATCCAATCTGAATCCTTCTCTTTGTTTGCACACCCTTTATATACCCTGATTTCCCGCCTTCCAGGAAACCTGTTTCACCTTGACCATTTCACTTCTTTCTCCCCCCTGCATCCCCCTGAAGGGAAATTCCAACTAAGGTCATTCTCCCATTTTAACATCTGTCCTTGAAATCTGCAATCTTAAACAGGAGACAAGGGGGGGGCACACCCTATCATTAGCACCACTTTGTTCCTTTTTATTGCCAAAACCAGTGTATTGTATTAACCCCCTACCTTTTTGTATCTGAAGCCCTGACCCCAACATGGGCAGTATCATTTGTTCATGGAATTTAGGCATTGCTGCCATTAGCTGTTTCTGAAAAACAGGTAAAAGATGGCCTAAACAGGGTAAGAGTACTTCCTTCTTTTACTTTATTGCAAATCTTGGGTGTGTGAGAGGAAATGAGAGCTCCTGTTTTCAGGAGGGGAGAAAGAAGATGAAAAGAAAGGAGAAGAGACTTAGACACAGACTTTTGGGGAGAGGAGAAATGAGAAGGACAGGCCAGTAAGAGAAACCTGAGTGCCCAGGCTGGGTGGGAGTCCCCTGAAGAGTGAGCTGATGGTGCAAGGAGCCTTGGTGGGAGATTGGCTGACAGAAGAGTAGTCAGTGTGGAGAGTGTGGCACCGCAGCAAGATGGCCTAGTGAGCTGGTACCTGGAGATGGCCAGCGATTTGGAAAGCTGATTTGTGCATCAGCATCTGTTGAAGTTTCAAGAGCCTTGGAGAAGCAGAGCAGCTCGGAATAGTGGAGAGAGAAGAAGCAAAGAAAAGATGCTTGAGAAAGACAGGACTTTGCAGAGTGCCTGCCTCAGATTTGGAGGGGCAAAAGGGCACCATTATAGACGTATGTCTTTGGGACTGAAAATAGTGACTGGGGTAAAATAACTGGTCACTTGTGGCATTATGGCATTTTTGTTTTCCCAGTTAATTTTCCTTGTAAATTAAATCCTGTTGTTCAAAATTACTTGATGGTAACTGCTACGTGCAGACGTAAGAATGTGAAATACTCTGGGTGGCAGAAACCACATCTTTGAAATTGGGTGCAAAAGGACAGATCAATCAACAAGCCACTGTTACAGTTCACGATCCACTTAGCTTCACATAGAACACAAGACCACTGCCAGAAGCAAGAACAAAAAGCCTTTATTTCCAGTTCGAGTTGGGGTCCAATCCCAACACTTACTGACACAGCGGCAATACCTTGGAGGGAAGGACTCCGACTCTCAGGAGAGTGGGGTTTTTGTACTTTTATAGGCAGCTTTGGGGAAATTTCCACACAAATGTTTTAAAATAGTTAAGACCTTGAGGCAAACACCAGATAACCACCTGGTATGGGGGCAGTTACACGATTCTGGGCTTTAGTTTCTGAGTCAGTGTTTAATTTACAAGGAAAATTAACAAGGAAAACAAAAAGTCCTTAAAGTCACAAGTGGCCAGTCATCTTACTTCAGTCACCATTTTCAGTCCCAAAGGTCCCAAAGACAAATGTCCATGATGGTGCCCTTTGCCCCTCCAAACCTGAAGCAGGCACTCAGCACAGAGTCCAGTCTTTCTTTTCTGTCTTCTCTTTGCTTCTTCTCTCTCTGGTGTTGCAAGCTGCTCCACTTGTCCAAGGTGCTTCAAACTTGATTTCAACAAAATGCTGATTTCCAAATCAGATCTCCCAGCACCAGCTTTTCATGCCACCTTACTGCGGTGCCACACTCTCCACACCAGCCAATCTTATGCCAGCTACTCTCAAAACAGTGGCTCCTTGCCACCTACAGCTCACTCTTCCAGGGGGTTTCCACCCAGCCTGGTCACTCAAGCTACCAGCTGGTCATTCTCAACTCTCCCTTCCCAAAAGTCCGCCCCCCTCCATCTCTGCTTGTCACTTTTTATATTCTTTTTTCCCCTTCTTCTCTCTTGAAAAGCAGAGGGTCCATTTTCCCTCTATCCACCCTCTTGGTGATTCATTTTCTCTTCCCCATCACAGACTTGCAACAAAGTAAAAGAAGAAAGTATCCTTATGCTGCTTAGGCTTCTTTTACCTCTGTGTTTTCAGATACAGCTAATGACAATGCCTAGATTTTATGAACAAATACACTGAACGTGCTGGTGTCACATCACGGCTTCATTTAAAAAGTGCTGCTTTTTTTTTTTTTTTTTTTTGGCTTGTTGGTTAGAAGCTTCTGCCCTAGTTTGACCTGTTTTCAAGTTCAAGTTCACTTGGAATACCCTCCAACCATGTGTCTCAGAGAGTATTGATGTCTTCAGCTCCCGAGTCCTCAGTTTCTCCAGGGTTTTTCAAACTTTTTCAGCAAGTACTGCTGCAAAATCAGCTGGCTTTCTCCTGGGACTAGCTTTCCAGCTTTCAAACAAAACCAGCCGTTTTCATTTTTCATCCTGCCTCCAGCTCTGATGCCAGGCACCTTTCACCTTTCTTTACCAGACCTGCTGTTTCTCGGTGTCTGGCTGCAAGCTGCCCACCCAGGCAACTGCCCCTCCTGGCTCTCCAGCCAGCACTCTGCACTTCCTGCCACACCGTGGCTCTGGCCACCTTGGCTGGCCATTCTGTGGCATCTGGCCACACCGGTTGCTGCCAGCCACGCTATCACAGGGCCCGCCTTGGGTGGTATTGGTCAGTCCTGGCCCACAGCTTCCCAGCTTCCAACCATCCCGGCTCTTGCTGGCCATTCTTGCTTTCCCGCTTCCCATTCCTTCTCCTATGGGCTTTCTGTCAGATGTCACCCACTAGCGCCGTTGGCACAGTCTTATTTTCAAGTCTCACAAAGAGGTAGCCACGGGTGCTCCATTCAGCCATGCCATATGTATCAATATTTTCTTTCTATTTATTTGCTGATAATTATTCTAGTGTCCTCAATTAGTGGGGATGTATCCTAGTTAGTTGGGGGTTATTACAAATAAAGTTTCTGTGATCTCAGCTTTACAGGTTTTTGTATAAACACTGTTTCAGTTTTTTTTAGGTCAATACCCAGGAGCATAATCCCTAGCTCTCTAGGTGGTGAGAGAGCTGCATGTTCTATTGTTTCAGAAACTATCAAACAACTTCCCAGAGTAGCTGGAACTTTTCGCCCCACAGTAGCAATTTGTGAGAGATCCAGTTTTTCTGTACTCTCTCCAGTTTTTGCTATTGTTGGTAATTTTAAAAAAACTATTCTAATAGGTTTGTAGTTGTACATTGTAGGTATATAGGATATATTATGGAGGAAACTTTAATTTTGATCAAGTTGAATTTTTTCTTTCATGCAGTATCCCTTTGGAGTCCTGTCTAAGACCTTTCTGCCTAATTGTAGTTCAACAAGATTTTCTTTCATGTTTTCTTCTTCTAAAGTACAACATTATAGTTTGCTTTTAAATCTATAGTATATTTGTCTAGCAGCAAATAATATTCCATGACTCTGCATAGGCAGCCCTTTCCTAGCAAAATTTAATGGCAACTGAGCTAAAGGATAAACATTTTATTCATACAAATTTCTCTCTAAGCACTGCTTTGGCTATATACAGCACTTATTTTCCATTAAAAATTTCATTGAGATAATGTAGGTTCACATACAATAACAGTAAGAAGTAATACAAAGAGATCTCTATACCCATCACCCAATTTCCCTCAATTGCAGTATTTTGAAAAATTATAGTAAAATATTACTAGTAGAATGTTAACATTGATTACCTGTTAATTTAATTCAGATATCCTCGGTTTTACTTGTATTGTGTGCGTTCAGAACTGAAACATTTTATCAGTCTTGTATGTTCTTGTAACCACCACTACAACCCAGATGCTGAGCAGAACAAGTACCACCACCACCACCACAAGGGTCCTCACCTTACCGTATACATCCCTAGTACCCCTCCAGTCTTCCCTTTCTTAGTACCTGGCATCCACTAATCAATCTTCTACAGTTAGGCCATTTAAATGGTGTATAAGTGTTAAATGTTATATAAGTGGAATCATTCCATTTGTAACTCACAAGGAGACATTGCATTATTTTTGTCTAGCAGAATTCCCTGAAAATTCTTACAAGTTGTTTCATGGATTAACTTTTATTTTAAATTAACGTTGAGTAGTTTTTCATGGTCAATACATGTACCTCAGTGTATTAACTGTTTCCCCTTTGAAGGACATCTGGACTGATTCTAGTGTTTGGGTGATGCAAGTAAAGCTTCTACAAATATTCACTTACAGCATTTTATGTGAGAACTAGTTTTCCCACCTCTAGGAAAAATACCCAGGAGTGCAGAGCTACACCATATGATAATTGCATGTTTGTCAAACTGTTTCCCAAGTATCTCCCTCATTTTACATTCCTAGCAGAAATATGCAAAGATAGTTTCTCTACATCCTTGCCAGAATTTGATGTTATCATTTTTATTCTTGTCATTCTAATAAGTATGTAGTGATATCTCTTTGAAATAGCGCAGATCTCAAGATCATAGATTTTGACATGTTATATAGATTTTAACATTTTAATTCAGTTCTTTAAAAAAATCTTCCTTTGTATTTACTTCATTGACTTGTGGGTTACTTAGAAGTAGTTTGTTTATCAAATGTTTGAATATTTTTCTGTTACTTTTGTTGTTGAATTATAGTTTATTTTCCTTTTGATGAGAGAATAAACTTTATATGATCTCAATTCATTTAAATTTGTTGAAGTTTATTTTATGATCTAAGACATAGTTTCTTGTGAATGTTCCAGACACATTTAAAAAGAATATTTTTCTGTTGTTGTGTAGAATATTGTAGTGAATATCAATTAGATTTTGCTGTTTAATGATATTCAACTATATTAATCCTTGTTGACATTTTTTAGTGTTTTATCAATTTTAAAAAAGGGATATTGATCTGAAAATTGGGATTTCTTTTTTTCTCCTTTCCTTTCTGTTTTTGTTTCCTGTCCTTTGTATCTATGTTGTTATGTGTATATACATTTAAAATTGTTATGTCCTTTTATCATTGTGTAGTATCTTGCTTTGTCCCTGGAAGTGATTTTTGTTGTTGTTGTTCTAAAGCCTGCTTCATCTATTAATAACATAGCCATTCAACTTTGTTTTGATTAGTGTTTGCAAGCCGTGTCTTTCCTAACCTTTTATCTTTAACCTACTTATGACATTCAAAGTGAGTTTTGTAGTTAGCACAGTCAGTCATATCTTTAAAAGTTCTTTCTATCAATCCTTGTCTTTTAAATTGTGTGTTTAAACCATTTACCTTCGAGTTGATTGCTGATGGTTTAGAATTTTCAACCTCTATATCATCATTTGTCTTACTCATTCCCTTTATTTTACTTTACTATTTCCCTTTTTCTTGTTTCTACTTAAGCATTTTTAGTTTTCCATTTTCATTAATCTATATAAAGTTTTATCTCTTGAGTGTGCTTCTTCATATAATTTTTAGTGATGGTTCTAGGAATATATATATATATATAGTTCAGAGTGCTTTACTGTTATCAGTATTATACTTCAAATGGAATGTGTATATATCACCACCATTTTAGATCAGTCTACTCACCTTTATGACATAGTTGTCTTAACTATGTCATACTATAGAAGACATACTTAACTATGTCTTTACTATAGAAGTAAAACATTACTTCTATGTACACTGAGAATTATATCAAACATTATTATTTTTCTATCATTTGAATCGTTATTATTTATAGGTACTATGTTGTTTTTTTCCAACTGTTGTTAAGCTTTTTTCTCTTAAGTTTCCAAAAGTTGACTGTGATATATTTATGTACAGAATTTTAAAATTTTATTGTTTGGAATTTGCCAGCTTCTTGAATTTGTAGGTTGATATCTTTCAACAAATTTAGGCTATTTTACTCTTTTGAGAATCTACCCAAAGAAGACCTCAATGTGGATAAAAAGGACACCCGTATTCGGATATTTTTGGCAGCACTATTTATAATTTCAAGGACATGGAAGCAACCCAAATGTCCCAAAACAGACAAATGGATGGAAAAGAATCAGAATATATATATATATATAATATACAATAGAATATTACCCATAAATTAAAAATGACAAATTTGATGATTTTATGATAACATGGATATATCTAGAAGAAATCATATTAGCAGAAACAAGTCAGAAAGAAGAAAAAGAATCCAAATAGTTTCACTAATATATGGAACATAGGAAAAACAAAGAAAAAGCCACGAGGAAAAGTCAAAACAAACTACAAAACCCCTGAAGTTCACAAATTGGTGGAGGGGTGGGTGGGTGAGGGAGGGAATCATCAGGAAGGGAGAGCCCCAGGAATTACAAAGATGTGAAATAATTAGCTATATAATAAAGTATTTATTTTAAAGAATAAGGCTATTTTAACCATTATTTCTTTAAATATTTTTTGTTAGATCATTAAGGTTTGTAAGGATCTATTTACTTAAAATTGTTTTCTTTCTGCTTATTTTGTAGTGAGTTATTTCACTGATTACCTTAAATTTTACTGATTCTTTCTTCATCTGCTAGTTTGCCCATCCTGTAAATTTTGTCTATTGCTATTTTTCAGTTCTAGAATTTTCATATAGACTTTAAAACATCATCTCTTTCTTTACTGGTATTTTCTGTTTTTGAAAAATGCCTCAAAAGTGTTCATAATTCTTACTAAAGCATTTTTGACAGCTTCTTGAAAATTTTGTTCTAACTATATTCCAGCATCTTAGTGTTCTCATTTATTGATTGTCTTTTTTTACTTAAGTTTAAATTTTTCTTATTTTTGGTGTGACAATATTGTAATTTACCCTGGGCATTTTGAATTGTATCTTATAAAACTCTGATTCCTATGAAATATTCTATTTTATCACACTATTGAGACTCAGAATACATATTTTGATACTTTGTGCTTATGTGTGTTGTATTTACAAATGTCAGTTTAGTTCTCTTCTGTTCTGCTCTGCTTGTATGCTACCTAGATGACAGTTCTACATCCTCACAAACTCTCAACATTACCTAGGTAGTTAGAAGGGTATAACCTTTTTTTGATTGGAAGACAGGGTATTACCCTCTGACTCAAGTGGCAGGGATACCCTTCCATTACCAAAAGAGGGAGGGTTGTTCTACAGAGTTCTGCAGAGAGAGTCTCTGAGTGAGGGGAAACTTCCTGTTTTGCAAGAAGGTGGGCCAAAGTCAAGAGTGCTCAAAGGACTCTATAGGTAGGAGTACTGCCTTTTACAAAGGTATATGTAGAAGCTAAGGTTCTGTCAAATGGTCTATGAGGGTAGAAATCTCATCATTACTTCAGAGGATAGGGTGAAAATAGAGCTCTGCCACTATAGTGCCCACTATAGCATGGTGTTGCTTGATCCTATGGCTAAAGAAAACAGACTTTTCTTGGTGCTGTTTTCCATATAGGACAAGAAAAAAGACATGGGAAACCACTGCCAGCTTGTTCCTCAAGCTCCAAGTCCCTAGCCATTCTACCTTGTTTTCTTCTCATTTCAAAATTTTCTTTACATCCTATATTTTTTTCCCCAAGAAAATTTTTGTGTTATTTTTAATGGAAGAAATAAAATGGAATCTATTTGTACCACCTTGTCTGAGCATTAGCAGTCTCCAGAGGTGCACCTATTGTAATAGCTTATTCCTCTATGTTTTTGCTGTTCCCTTTTCATATTTAATTCCATATTTTTAAAATACTGACTAGAATTCCTATATGACTACCCTTTTGTGTTTTATGTATTGTACACACACACAACAGAGTCTTTACACGTTTCCTATTATAATTATGATTTCTAGTTATTCACGGTAGAAGAGAGTTTCACATGAGACCAACCTATTATCTAGAACCAGAGCATAAAGAACCAGAAATTTATTTCCACAAATTTATTTTGTGTAAAAGAAACTCACTAATGTAAAAATTTTATCAGTTAAAACTGATTTAACACATCATGCCTATAGAGAATAATAGTCATGTGCAAAGAAATATTAATTTCATCATCAAAAATATACATCAATTGATAAAGTATAAATGTTAACATTTAAAGTTGAAATTGTTCTGACTTTACATATATGAAGAAATACCACAGAGACAAAATGAGGTATTGGATTGAGCTGCGTATGAGAAATCAGACAGCTTTTAAATTGGGAATTCTTGCTATGGTTGACTCCATGGTAAAAGTTGAGATTTTACGAAAGACAAATGAAAAGTGGCTGGGCAAGTGGGGGGAACTGAATTGGAGAGAATTTAGACGAACCCAGGGATAGCTATAGAAATGAGAATGAAGAAGATTTCAGGGTGATCTAGAAAGATTTAATAGGAAGACCAGATCAGTGAGCTCTATAAAGCTAATGAGTTAGAAAACAAAGTACTATTATTTTGAAAATTAACTTTGAATTGAGATAACTTATCATCAACTTAACCACCCATTATAATACTACTATTATTTACTATTTAACTCTGAAATTCACATGGGCAGTTTAAAAAAAAATTATGAAAGCTTTGGACATATTAGAGTTTTAATTAATGTAAAAACATAGCCTATTGCATTAGATAACTAAACCTATTTTTTCAGGCGAGTATGAATTTAAAACAGATGAATAAAAATTTTATAGCTTAGTGAAAATTTTTTTAACATATTTGTAAGATTTTTTTTTATTTACTTCTTCAGAGCAGTTAAATCCATCACTATACAGTTAAGACTTGGAATTTAGAGGTTGTTTGCCAAATTTTTTTCGCTAAATTGATAGCTAATACATAGCCTATACTAGAAAATAAAGTTTAATTGGCCTAGAAATTTTAAATTGTATCATTTGGCTATAAATGCATTTATGTAATTTTTGAGTAATTATAATAACATTAGTACTGAATGGTAAAACATTACTAGAGATTCTGTTAGACTTAGATTAATAAATGAAATAAAATTATAATTAGCAATGTGTGAGGCAAATGGTGCTTGAAAAAACAAATGTAAATACTACTTGAAAACAATGTCTTAAATGTCACTTATAATTTGTAATAATTAATTAGAAAACTACTCTTACAGATTGGATCAAGGAAAGTTTCAGTGCATGTAATGAAATTATCATACATTTGAAATTAGTTTGATCTGCATTATATTCTGTTCTAAAGCTTAGAGCTTGATTTGCATTCTGAAATTCTAGTGCTTTTAATTTTCTTTCTCTGAAATCTTTCCTCAAGTCTGTTTTCTTATTTGTTAACCTTTCTCCCCATGAGACACGTCCATAGTAAATTCAATGAAATCAGGATTCTTTTCGACTCTTTGAAAACTCAATTAAATAACTGATAACAGGAATTCTGTGCATCAGTTTGAGGACATTTTACGTTACCAATCATGACTTAAAATGACCTCAATTTATTCAAACGAGGTATGGCATCCTAGAGTATTGTTGGCAGTAGCAAAGTCAGCTTTGCCCTGACTTTCCACATGTCTGGATTCAAATCCTGCCTCTTACCTTTTGCATGCCTGGACCCAAAATTCTACCTCTGTCAATACAGCTTGTGTGAACTTGAGAAAGTCAATTAACCTCTCAAGCCTTATTTCTCTCCATGAAAAATAAATACGTGTTTTATATTAAAACTCAATAGTAAGTGCTTCATAAATGTTAAAGTTCTTACTATTGACTTCAGGGAATAAGATAGTCCATACTATCTTATTGGGGGTTAAAGAACAAAAGCCCTCAGAAATATTGTATAAAATTGTTTGCGAGGGCACACTGCTCTACAAAGAGGATGGAAACAGACCTATGTACACTATGCAAAAACATCACATTATTGCACTTTAAATCAAATTAAATTTGACCATAAGTGCCTGTTCTGCTTGCATGACAGGAAACTTGGATTCAAGTTTAGTCATTACTGATCTCTTCCTAATCCCATCCTTAGACACTACAAAGTTTCCTGAACTTTCTGGGAGGCCTCCCCCATGAATAATTGGCAGGTTGGTTATGCTTTGATCAACCTTAGGGATACCATTCACATCTCGAGAGGCTTGGCCACATTCTTAGAACAGGAGGGAGAGAAAAAACTCACCATTTAACGATTAAATAAATTATCTGATCACATGTTTTATATATTTACTTATTTTTTCTCTGAGGGAAGAGAGTCCATACATTTCAATAGATTCTCAAAGCAAAGAAAGAGACTGATTTGATCCAGGAAAGGAGATGGGTGTCAGACCTCTGTGCTCCACAAAACAAGAAACATCACATTTGCATTGATTATAGGCCCTTTTCATGGTGCTGACACATCTGAGAGTGGCCTCATTATTTTTTTATTAAATTGGGTCAGGGTGGGCCTCCCCCCCATTCAGCCTAAATGCAGATGGGTCATTGTGACTGAACTGCAATATACACAATAGGTAATAAATTCTGGGAAATGAAATCTATCATCAGACTACTCTCAGACAACAAAAAACTAGACAGGGTATAGCATTAGGACTTGAGGCAAAAAAAAAGTCTCCAAGATAAAGAGGTAGAATTGCAGTCTCTGAGTTATAAAGCATTTGGAGGTGGAGGGCTCCTCAATGGACTGAACAGGAAAGGGCCGGTATTGATTTAATAAAACGTATATAAAACTACTGAACAAAACTCCCTCCATCATGTGTGTAATGGAGGGAGCTTGTGAAATACACAATGGTTTTGCAAGTAAATGTGGACACCTGAATGGTAGCATCATTATCAGCCTCATCTTCAAATACAGGCAGAGAGAAAATGCTTTCAGGGGACAAGAAAGAAAAACACTCGGGTTAATGAAGAAAGCCTTCACCAAGTCATATCTGTCATTTTAAATGCTTATTACAATAATTATTTTTACCTGCATTTAATTTTTACAAACTTCAATTGATCTAGATATGATTAATCACTTGAGTATGACTAGACATAAATGAGCACAAATGAGCAATAGTGAATGTCCATGTCCCATTTTTAGTGTTATTTTGCACTAAGTATTGTCCATTTTCTACATTGCATTGTCTTAGAATGAATGTGAATTTTGAAGTTCATGACAGTTCAATTTAGTCTTTTGTCATTTGATTCTAGAGTTCTTTCATAATTAGAAAAAAAATCAATGCTGTTAGAGTCATTGACATGTTATACATATTTTGCATTTCTGTGTTATCACAAAAGGAATTCATGCATACAGGTAGCCTGATGATTCATCAGTAGTAGTGGGTAGGCAACATGGTATAATGCAAGATATAGGTTATTTGGAGTTGGACAGATTCAAATGATATATTTCTTTGTTTGCTAAATGGGAATGCAGTGTTTACCACATCATACCACAGGTAATGTAAATAAAATGTATAGCATGATGTCAGATAGGGTGAGGATTTAATCTATAGTAGTTTTCTTCTAAATGAAAGTGTAAAATAACTGATACACAAACTGCGTTACTTGTGTGTTCTGGAAGATATCATTTTTGAACTGGGAAGGACCTTAGTATAAATTTTTATTTTTTAAATGAGGAAATTGCAGAACTGAAAAGTTGAAAAGACTCATTCAAGGTCAATATCTAGTTTTCTCATTATACTCATTGTTGAATGAAGGAATGATAACATTATATCACCAGAAACCAATTTTCAATGTGTCAAATAATGAACCTAGAATCCGGGCCTATGATCACGTTTAACAACATGAAATGTAAAATGTGAAAAAAGAATGAGAAAACTTGTTTGAATTTCTCTACTTAAATACATTTTTTAAAGAAATATGTACTGATTGTACATCGAACTAACACATTTTACTTGTTTGTTTAGTTAAAAGGACATTGATGTAGTATTCTAATCAATTACTTATATATTTAAAAAAAAGAACTAAGTCACAGTGGCATCTTATGAAAAACAGTAAGTCATTTAATTGCTGGGTTATTGTCCATTCTTAAAAATAATATCCAGTTGTTGGAAATAAATTTATTTGTATATAATGAGGTTCATTTTTATAGTTCTGTTCAGATTTGGTGAATTTTATTTTCCATTGTATCAGTCCTATCAAATTTATAAATAAAAATACCAAAATGGTGAGTTTTCACATAAAAGAAGGCATTATGATGTATGAATTTTAAAATAGTAGTTTCCTAGAAATTGCACTGTGGCAGTCCTGCCTTCCCAGGGTTATTCAACAGCACTTCAGTTTATGTAATTACCACACTAGCCTCCCTGCCAGAGCCCATGAGGCTCCCAGGTCGGTCACCATGGCAACAGATTCTGAATTGGTGTAGCCCCATCCTAATACTGTGTACAGAGCCTCTTCTTGGAAAAAGTTTTTTTTTTTTTTTTAAATTTTGAACACATTTCCCCAAATTACATGTATACAATTTCTGAGTATTTGTTCTAGTGTTTCCGTAAGTTTAAGCTGACCACTAAAATGTCTGGGCACACACAATTTCTTGACTGGCAAAGGAAATACAATGCCACATTTAAATACTGATTGCTTTTTAACTCTGGGCACCATTCTGAAAAGGAGAAAATAACATTTCAGAATAAAAAAACACACCTGAAGAAATAACTATGGAGGAAATAAATTCTCCTTGATCTTTAGGTTACAATAAGAGTTCTTTTTTGCTTATTTTTAAATGACTCCTAAAATGCACAGATAAAAGCAAATAAAATACTATCTTTCCATTAAAACTTTTAAAAAATGAACAAACATGTCGCAAGGGTCATGTAAGCCTTTGTCCATAAAATTTCCTTTGTATCTACAAAGTAGAGAAGAGTACAGGGATTTGTTCAAGGTCCCTTGTCTCCCCCCACCCACCCTGCACCTTCAGGAGCCTGAGCTGAGAAAAGCTTGTGAGGGCTACCGTCAGCTTCTTTCTCATTTCCTGTTTGCTGTTTTCACAGGCCTTGCATGTGTGATGACTGAATTTAAGAAGGCAGGCAGAGAGTGTCCATGTTACATAATAGGGCTTCTCAAAAGCTTTATCCTGTCCGTGGGCTCTTTGAAACTAAAGGTAGAGTTTCCCTTTCTTTCCCCATTAGGAAAGATACTTTCATCTTTCACTTGCCACCAAACCAGAGAAAGAAATTCCCACAATAACTCATAGTTGGAAGCTCTGTTTACAAAGTAAGTGGAACTTTTTTTTTCTTCCTAGAGCCTTAAAATTCGCCAAAGTAATTGGTGACTTATTTCCATGTTCAGTGCTCCTTGGTAGTATATTGGTTTAGTTCTTGTTGACCTCTTGAAAGGTCTACCTTTTGTCTTTCCTTTTGGGTTCCTTTTTTCCCTTTTGTTTTACTATGTTTTCTAAAGTATGTATCCTGTCCTACCGCCTGCAGCTCTGTAACCTAGGGAGGATGTACTTTCTTTATTCCATAGGAAAATAGATGTCTGGTCCTTTCAAGAGGATGTGACTTGCCCACAGAAAATAGCATTTTCCTTGGAGTCAGGTTTGACCCCCACCAGAGCCCCAGCTCCAGCATCGCTGTTATTTTTTCCATCTTCCTCCTTCATTTGCAAAACAATGTGTATTCCAGTTCCTGCCTTTCTAAGCAGTGAAAAAGAGAGGGAAAAGTTCAGAGTGGTTGTGTCAAGGACCTTTGACATGGCTGAGTAGAGGTTTTCCATTTTTCCAGGCTCTAGTATATTTAAAAATGAAACCACTGAAAAGTAGGGTCTCTACTTAAAATGTTTACGCTCACCAATTTCACTGCTAGAAGTACATATGATCTTCCAAAGCTGTCAGTATGGCTCTGTAGCTGTTTCTAACTACTCTCATTTGGAAATAAAAACAGATGTCAGGGTTTTTGACCTTTAATAAATTTAAAGATGTGGCCAATGCCCTTTTGTCTTAGTGCCCTGGCATGAATACATTAAGAGGCTGGGGGCGAGGGGCGCTGAAACAGAGGAGTTGCTGCAGGTGGGGCAAAGGTAGGAGATGAGTAAGACCTCTTGAGCATTTACTGTGTACCAGGAACAAGTCTAGGAATTTTGTGGGGGTTAACATATTTTGTTTCCCTGGGCAGGTACTATGATTATACACATTTTAAACATGAGGTAACTGAGGCACAAAAAAAGATGAAATAACTTGCCCAGAGTTGTACAACTTGCCATGGAACTGAGTCTGTGCTCTCTAACCACTATGTCATTTGATTTCTTATCAGCTACAAATCAGAAATTGCAAGACCCCAAGGGGGAGTAAGAGTGTCCTCAGACTCATAGCAAAGGGGCTAATGGGGGTGGGTGTGTGCTGTTGTGGTGGTAGGGGATTTAACAGCAGCAATAAAAGTAGATGGGGGCTCAACACCACTTGTCTTTTCCATACCCCTCTAACCCTATTGCTTTTCCCAGCCTGAAGGAGCTGGGCGAAATAAATTTATGACTGCATTCATATTCTCTCACCATATGCCATACCATGCTTCCAAATCACAATGGAAAGCAACATTTTCCAATGACATGGGGAAATAGACCTGGCTTTCTTGGGCATGGGATCTAGGCAGCCACGCAGGGACAAAGCACAGAACGCCAGGACCTGAATTTATGCTCTATTGTTTCCATTTCGATAGTTCTTATTTTTGAACAAGAGAACCCAAATTGTTGTTTTTACATGGAACCAGGAAATGGTCTAGTCAGTCCTGTGTGGACAGTCTGGAGAAGTTTGTCACTTTTCTGTACCCGGGGAAAGAAGATTCTATTTCCCTGTAATTCCTCTGGAGCTGCAGTGCTATAAATCTGCAGTTGGCTGTTTGTGGATTTGCATTTTACTGCAATGGAATACTCTGCCTCACAAGGGAAAGCAGTCAGCTCTCACTAATAGGGGCTTTGATAATGCTCTGCCAAGGTCCACATGGAGAGCCTTGAGTAAAAAGACTCAGGACGGACTCCAAATTCAACAGCAGGGTTAACTACAAGGGAGCCTTTTTGCAGAAAGATAAAACATGGCTAACCTCAGTTAGGTTTGCAGCTGGTCCCGAGGAACATTCTCACAAGGCAACATAGGTCTTCATATAAAGTTCTAGTGCTAGTCCTCCTGAAATTTGAATTTCCCACTCTACAGTGCTTGCATAATTTAGGTTTGCTATTATTTCCAGGATTTATCAAAAGTTGTAGAGAAAAATCAAACTATCTCAGTACAAAGAAGCCAATCTGATAAGCCCTCTATTTCCTCTCTCAATGCTCCAGCAGTCTGGTGCTAGAATAAACAATTGCTCACCAGTGGCGAGTTTCCATGGAATCAGTTGCTTCCTAAGTCTTTTTTGAAATGAAGGGTGGTGAGCTGATTTTCTTCACTGGGATAGTAATCATACCAGTGAGCAGAAACACTGAGGGGGCAAAAGTCAAAATCTCAAAGAAGAGCAAAAGGAAGTTCACACCTGTCATTCAGAGTAGTTAGACCCTTCATATTCAGGGTAATCTGTCACTATGCTGAATTAATGATGGCTGACTTCGAACATATATATGCCCCAGACACCTTCAGAAGCATTTTACCCATGTCAGCTTCACCAATCCTCGCAACAATCCAGTGAGGTGGATGTTTTTATCTCCATTTTAAGGGTGAAGGATCCAAGGCACAGAGAGGGGAAACAGCTAAGTCAGGAGAGCAGCTGTGGAGCCCCTGGAGCTTCAGGTTCCTCAGGGACAATGAGAGGGACTGAGGTGTTCCTTGTGCAGCCCAGCTCCCAGCAGTTGTGAGTCTGTGTCCCGTTGTTCCTCACAGTAAACCCCTGGTTAACAGGGGGAGCGCTATTGGTCGCTCTTGCTCTAGCAACCTGAAAGAAACTATAGAATACAGATCTTACTGTGAAGGTGTGAAGGAATTTGGAATTTCCTCTTTTACTTAATGCATGGAACAATCAGCCTCTTAATGTGTCCATAGGAGACTGAGGAGAGGGGGGAAGCAGCAGCTCCTGTTTTTGAGGCAGTTGCAGTCACTGCTGGAGAGACAGAGGCAACAGATGGGGAATAAGAGTGCGGGAGTCCAGGGCTGCTGTAAGTAGATGCTGCCCTATGGTGCTTGCCTGTGAATCCTAGTAGATCTGAGAAGGGAAGGTTATTTGCTCACTGACTATCTAGATTGGTGGGAAGAGAGATGGAAAGAAGAAACTTTGTACATATTTCTTAATCGTTTACATGTACAGGTAAAAAAAAAGCCATAGATTATCTTGAAGACTCTTTTCAGCTTTAACATTCAAAGAGTCCTGATCTTTTTGGAAAGCTGGATTTGTGTGTGTCTGTGATAGTTGCTGATGTCCAGGCACCCCATAACTGATGTGCAGATGGAAGGCAGGTTGAGGTAATTTCCTGACGTCCGGTTAGCTCCCAGGAAGCATAGTGCCCTTTAGTTTTTCTTGTTTATTCAACATAGTGATCATTCTGACTATGTTCATGTATTTCTTTCTTGACTATCTGTATTTTCCTCTTTTGGGGGGACCAAAATTAAAAAAGAGGTTATACTTAGACTATACACTTAATTATAAATTATAGGTTTTGCTATTTTCATGAAATAAAAATTACAAGTAAGATAATCAGTTATGAGGCACTTTATCATTTACACTTTTCTGTGTCTTTATTATTTTTATTGTTTATATTTTTGTTTCATACTATCCATCTCTATATTTTTTTCAACATGCTAAATTATTCTAGCCCACAACAACCGATTCATAGCATATATTTATATATTTTCAGATCATGGCAGAGATTTTTTAAAGTTTAAATTAGATTTTTATCATAGACACATCATATTTTCAACAACAAAATGGTTTTTATCCCAATGCTATGGTTGAGAGAAAAAGTATCTGCTGCTGTTCATGATCAATGAAATATAGAAACTGTAGTTATAAAAGACAGACTCAGGAAGTGTTTTTTTTTGGTATATTCCCTGGGACTTTCTAGAATCTGGGAAATAAGCATTAGAGCTTGTAAAGTAGTTTTTCTTTAAGTGTGATGCCCTGACCAGCAGCACTGGCATTTTAATAAATGCCCAAGTCATGCCCAGATTTAATCAGAATAGCAGCCTGTGGCATAACAAGGCTTCCAAGTGATTTGAAGTACCTTCAAGTTTGAGAACCACCATCGAACTCCAGGCTGCCAGCATTCTAGACTAGATCCTGAATTAAATGTAACGACTATCTTTCCTACCACATGCTCCATATCTAACTGGTCAAAGAATCTGGAAGTAAAACTATAGTCCAGAGTACTGACAATCTGTAGTGGCCTCCCACTGTAGGTAGTATTTAACATGAACTGTTCTACTGACATTGAAGATCTCATGCATTTGTATAACCAAATCATGTTTTCAAAGTTCTTCTACTCCTGTCTATGGTCTTTCTATTTTAGTAAAATTGGAAGTCACTCTCTGCCTCATGGCCTCAGTCCCTGCCATGAGAGATAGTTGACAAAAGTAGAATGGGAAAGGTCTCTGACAAGTGGAGATGGAGGCCGAGGTCCTTCCTGAATAGTACCACTGTGGAATCAGCCATATCTAGTCACCAGAGCTTTTTGATTCCTATCTAAATCTTATTTCAAATACCATTTCCTCTGTGAGATCTTCCTTGAACTTTAAGTCAAAATGTGTAAACTCTCCCTTCTAAGATATGCCTGTCCCCCATCTCTGTGTCTTGTAGTTCTCTTTCCAGCTATCAAGTCCTGCTTTGTTATCTAATGTCTTTGATGAGACTATGCATTTATTCCTGTTTCTGCACCTGTCACACCTACAGCAGTGTCAGACACACATGGCTCTAGCTGTAGCTGGTGGGTTATGGGATGCTGTGGCATGGCAGTGGGTCAAGAACAGAGAGCCATTCCACAGCTTTCAATTCCAAGCTATTAGTGTACATGTTAGGTATATGTGGTACGCTTGTCCCAAAATCTTCCCTTGCAGGTGAGTCACATTCATTCTTTTAAGATTTGCGGAAAACTGGCACACTCTGTGTTCTAAATACAAACCCACCTAGGAGTCATCAGAAAATAGAAGGCAGATCTAGAGGACCAGCCTGGCTCTTTTATCCTTGGAGCTACCAAGGCACAGAATATAGACACGAGAAAGGACCAGGGCTGGAAACGGGAAACAAATCTCTGATTTCACAGTTGTGTTCATGGCCTTGACTGACAGTAGCTGCTGCTTTAACCTCCATCTGTGACTTCATGCATTTTTAGGAGAGATTCAGGAAATCTCACTCCGGTCTTATAGGGAAAATTTTCAGCCTAAGAGGAAAATTGTGAGCATGAGAAGCAAGCTTGTCTTGCTTTCCCACACCCAAAGACAGAGATTCATAAGACAATAAGGGTCTGGAGAATCTAAAGACACACAGTAGAAAGCATATTTAGTTTATTATTTTAAGTGCTCTTCTTAGTACCATTGTAGTGAAAACAAAGAATCTACCACCAGCCCCTACCCCTCCAAACACTTTTCTTAATTTGTATTTCTGTACTTGCTAGCCACCGACATCTCAAATTATAGTCCATCACATTATAGCTCCGTGGCAAATTCTGAACAGAGAAATTCAGGGTAGGAAAACATGATCTGAAAAGATATGGTTTATGTGGATAAAAACCCAAATTTTTTAATCCATATGTGTGATTTAATCTAAATCATGTTTTATCTGCATTGGCTCAGGTTTTTTTCCAGGGTTACTGCAGCTGTTCTACCAGGCTCATTTACCGAGGAACACTGCCATCAGGCGACACTGGCGGTTAAGGACAGCTGTAAAAGACAGCAGCTTTTCAGTTTGGTTCTCTCCAGAAAGAAAAAAAAAAAAAAACTGAGATTTTGAATTATGCTTTGTAGTTTGAAGCTCTGTTTGCGATTCCTTTCTAAAATGATATTCTTAAAACATCTGTCAAAAGATGAACAACATCAACATCAGTCTCAGAATCTCCTAGGTATATAGTGACCACATCAAAATGATCATGCGTACAAAGTAACAGATGCTGCTGACTTCTAAATGGGTGAGATTTTGATGATTTTATCTGCTCTAAAGAGAACAGAACACTGTTCTCATGTGCTCTCCATGGCTGCCCCTTTTTCCTTCACACTGTCAGTTCTGCTCTAGGAGGCGTGAAAGTGGAACCCAGGAAAGCAGCATCAAGTAGTTCAAAGAGAAAAGTAAGAAGCTTGGGTATTAATGCTGCCACTGATGTATCCCCTTCAGCAAGTTGCGTAAGCTATTCCGTCTCTGCACTTTCCTTACTGAGTACATTTGGTAACTTCAGTCAAAACTTCAGTCTATAATGCTGTGATTCGCCTTGACAAGTAAGCATGTTCTTTAAAAAACAAGAATGTTGTTTTTCTTTAGGTAGATTTTTTTTCCCGATTATTTTCCCTTTATCCCCAGCCCTCTCCCCAGCCCTAACTGAAGCTTTGTCTCCAGTGACTCATTGTGCAGAATTTTCTCTGCAGAGAAAATGTATTGTAGTTACTATGGCTCCAGCACTAATGTTTTTTTTTTTTCTTTAATGCATTTTGTAGGCTTTCATGGTTTATTATATAAAATAAAGTTGGTATATCTTCATAGTTGGTAAACAGCTTACTGACTTCTGAGAACTGGAAAGCCTGGTTAGAAAAGACAATTGAGAACAGCCCTTAATGCCTATAAAGAAAGGGGGGTTTTCTTCCTTAACTGTATCTTTGGCTTGATACATTTGTCCAAAGAAAAGGGAGGAGGTGAATGTGGTTTGGAGTCTAATCATGAGTTTCATGTTCTGATGAGACAGAATTATGGCAAATTACTCCCTCGACTTGATTTTGTGAAGAGTGTAACAGAGGAATGGAAATACAAGTCAGTGTTGATGCTTACACTTGCTGGAAGGGCATGGAAAATGCAGGCCAGTTGCTAGGAGACCTAGAGCATAGAGACACTGCCCTCTGTGTGGGTAGGGATGTTCTGTCTCAAGAAACCTTGTCTTTCATGGTGAATGGTGACATAAATGCATAGTCTGTCAAAATTCAGGTGGACAGGCACTTGGTTATTGCTCATGTCAATCCAGCCATTCTGGATGGGAACAAATGAAAAGGAACGACGTGACTCCAGAAATGGTCATGGTGAGTCACAAATTCAGCTCAAATACTCTTAGATGAAAGACAGCTGACTCCTTTGCTGATACAGTTCCAAGAAGTGTGCTGTAGTGGCTAGAGATTCCCCACCCCTTCCAACCAGAGAGGGGTCAGGTCACAAGTAGGTCTCTCAGCAAAGGTGGTGGAGTAGGCCTGGGGCTGTCGTTTACAAAGCAATCATAGCAGCCATTTGTGGAATTAAAACAGCAACAACAACAGCAACAACAACAACAGATTTTAAGCTAAGCACAAGCTTTCTGTTTTTAATTCCGACCAAAAGTGTATGGATGGATAGTATTTTAGAGAGGGCCTTAGTTGAGAGTTCCTCCAGCGCCCCCAGCTGGTTGAAGGCGGAACCTGGGTCCGTCCGGCTGCAAAGATGCCGTCAGAGAATCTAGACAAGGACTTTGCCCTCGCCAAACCCCATCACGATTTCCCCGTATCGGAGAGACACAGTCTTATGAGAGAAAAGCAAATAAAGACGGGGAAGAAGATTCACTAGGCCACTTTTACTTAGAAGACGCCGAGTCGTTGAGAAATACTTTCTGATGATAATTGGATTTGAAGTAGAGTTGTCTGCAGAGCTGGGAACACTGTCTGGGTTCCCCAGTCAGATGATCTTTTAGGTGTTAATATCACAGCGGGAGATGTGTGATGTTCTTTAGCCGGCTGACATGAACAGCAATAGTAATTCCGTGATATTATTCTGATGCTTTAAATTTTATACAGCACATTTATTTACATTGCTTCCTTTGATTCTAACAACACTGGAAATTATTTTTCCAGAGGAGTATATATACTTAGCGTACCGAATTGAAATTATTTGTTACAAGCACAATTCTAATTGTACTAGTTTTCTCAGTCTCTATTAAAACCTTGTTGCCAGGTCCCAGCATTAAAGGCATTAAGTGACTTCGGGGAGCAGAGAATTGCTGTCTTGAAGTAGTTTGGAAAATTTTTGCTTATTCCTCTTCTGTGCTACATATCCACAAATAAATTAAAACGTGTGCTTTATTATTTATCTTTGGAACATCAGAAACTTTCATTCCTATAAGGCTCTTTTGTTTCAAGGAAGTCACAGCAAATGTGGAGATGCTACTCTAGTCTTAACTTTGAGAGAATTGGACTTGGATTCAAAAGTAGAAAAAATGAAATAAATAGATGCGTATCAGGTCCACTCTTAAACTTCAACTGTGCTTTGAAAAATTCGAATGTGATCATAATACAATGTAATTTATCTAAACAAAATGGTCTAAAAGCCATTTGATCACCAACAGCATTGGTTTGAAGTATCAAGGTCTGGACTTGAATGTTGGGTACGTTGTTTATTTGTTGTTTGCCTTTGTGTACTACACTTTGCTTATTTTTCCCAGTCTGTGACCTGAAAAATGATAGCAATTATAATTACTAATGATACTGCCAACTTGGAAGAGCCTATGAACACTGTCAACCTCTGAATCAGAACTCTCCTGAAATCCACACCACCATTAGAATTGTCCATTATTTGAACCTTAACTATCTTTTATCATTTAAGTAAGTTCCCATTGGTAGTGGTGTAAAACAGCAGCAACAACCAAAGGCATACTTCTACAAAGTATTTGCACTTGCAAATATTTGCAAAGTATTTGCTATATGAAACAATAGCAAACAAGTCAAGGTGACATGTAACAAACAAAATTCTACATGATGGAGGATTTAAATATAACAAATAAGAAGAAAGGGACTCCAGCCACATTATAACCATTTCTGTGAGCAGATTGCAAGGAAATTCCAATTCATGTACCTGGGAAAGTGAGAGAGGCCCAAGGGCTTCCTTTTATTCAGAAATCTTAATTTCTATAGCTATGTATTAGAATCTTCAGCTCCTGATTTCATCCCTAGGGTTGCATTTGATATATATCTGTGGCTTAGTAAGTGTCAGATTCATGTTTAAATGCCCTAAGAGACCAAAGAGCTACTTGAGTTCCAGAGAAGACGCTCCAAGTATCTAGCAGATTGAATTGTGCTCGGACATCAGGAAAACAAGCAACCAGGACTCTGTGCCGACTGCTTCCCCCCAGGGTCCCCAGTGAGTACAAGAGGGTCGTACAGGCCACTCGCTACAATATCATCACCTTGTCAGAAGCTCTTCATTTTGTTTCAAGAGCAGAGGACACTGTCCCGGGCATGTCGTGAAACACTAATAAAAAACTCATCTTCCAGGAAAGTTTCATTTCTAAGCGCTGAGAAGATAGGACTCTCTGACAGGCCTGAATAGATGGTGTGAAACATGGCAACTGTGTGATTTGGCCTCTTGAGGCCAGAGAAATTGGTGACTGGAAGCAGCGTTCTGGATAATATAGGCAGATCTCAAATCTGTTTTATTAACCTTGGTGACATTGCATCCTATATGTTAGAAGGGCTTTGATAGGTAATTTAATTAAACTGTTATTTGTTTTGTAAGTGCAAATAATCATCTCTCAGGTGTATCCTCTGCTGCTCAGATAAGTTGGTAGAGTTGATTTTTAACAAAATGATGGAAATAGCTTTTTCAATTTTATACATTTCTTCGTGGAAATTTGCTGCTTTTTCAAATTAATTCACAAAGTTTAGACTTAATTTCTTTTTATGCTATGAGACAGGACTGAAATAGCTTCTGTGAGAAAAGTAAAAGTTCCCTCTTTAGGTAAAAAAAATATTTCCAAGTAGTAATGCAAAGCTTTTTATAACTTCATTTTTTTTACATTGTTGTGATCCTTTTATAGCCTCCAGCCTTTAGGTGAAATCAAGAAAAAAAAGTTTGAGAGCATCTGAGGAAGGGTTTGAATCTCACTGCTAACTTTTAGAAAGATGATAATTGTGAAAATTAGGCATTAAGAAATGAAGATTTTTTTAAATTACTTGATCTTTTCCTTTCCTGTGTCAAGGAGCTATCGCCAAAGGATTCAGAAAATAAAGTTTTTTTCTCCAACATAACAATGGCTAAGACTAAACATATCAGACTGGAGTAAAGTAAGTTGTCCTTTTCCTCACCATTACTTAAGTAGGAAAACCTAAGGAAGATCACATCAATTAATTGAAATAGGCAAGATTTATTATTTCTGTATGGAATTCAGTGAATTTGTCACTTTGTAACGAATTCTAGTCCACAAGAGATGGGAAAGATATAGTGACTTCCATCAGTACTTATTAGCTAAATTTTGCTGTCTATTCACTGATTTCTCTCTCTAGTATTCAAAATAAACATCTGACACATGGTAGTTAATGGACAGGTATTTGTTGAAGGAATTGCAACAATAATAATAGCATGAATCAGACTTGCAAAGTGTCCCCTGAGAGTCCCAAAGCAATTTCAACAAGGGCAGACTATCCCTGGAGTCATACATCCTGATCTGTAGTTGTTAGCTTCCTCTGGAAATATCTGTTTGATTTTAGGCACAAAAATTTAAGAGAGGCTTTCATCTCTAATAAATTAGATAAGATACAGAAGAAATCAGGTAGGGCAGAGGAATTCTATAAACCACCCCAAATAAGGAATGGTTGACAAAAATTGAGGGAGAAATGATTGATGAGAAACATGATGCTATTTTCAAATGTTAGAAAAACCTTCATCAAGGATTATTCTGGAAAAAATGTATGACTTATGTGTTCATAATTAGACCTAATAGGAAGAAATTATGGAGAGACAAATCTTGCCACAGTGGAACAAAGAAACTGCTCTCTCTAAATTTCTAATAATGGAGTGAATTGTTTTGTGAAGGAAGATGTGAGATTTATTTACATATTGTCATATTTTCTCTCAATATTCATCTGTATTTCCATTCTTGTATTCAATTCGTTTGTATACTCCTGAAAGCAGAAAATGTAGAACTTGAAATTGAGGGTTATATTTAAAACTTTATTACCATTAAGAATTGTGGGGCCTATTGACCGATTATTTATTTTCTTGGTCTCTAAGGTCACAGGCAGAAAACTCAAAAATAACAACATATCCTTGACTGTGGAATATATATATCTCATTCTGATATCCATTGCAATGTGAAATTGCAAATTTTACAAATGAGGTAAGATTTCATGAAGTTGATGAAAATGTTGGAAAACTGCCCTAATCACATACAAAATTATTTACTAATGAGGTTTTGACAGTTATATCTGATAATAATCAAATAAGAACAGTTTGACAAACATGAAGATTTGATAAGTATTTCAGTGGAACTTCAACCATTGAGTTAGAATGTCACTGAAATATCAAAGGTTGAAGAGAAGCCCTTAGCTTCTCTAAAGAAGTTCTTGAATACTTTTGTAAACATGATCCTTTTTTATTCATTTGTTGAAAGTCAGTTGATAAGTAAAGACTATTGCTTCAAGTCATTTTAAAATTGGACCACTAAGTTATCTTCCTCAGAAAATAGTAAACATTTTATTTTTCAGTTTTCTGAACTATACATAGTTATTAAACTCAATGTTAAATATTAGGTTAAAAAAAGTTTCCCATTATTGTTGGAGTTTAGTTTTCTATATAAGTTAAAAAAGGAAATTTCTTCCCATTTTGTGAAATTTGGTCTTCACTTTAAGTCAAGCCAATTTTGATGACCTTTGATAGCATGAATTATCCTCTGATAAAAACCCCTGAACCCTTCTGTTTCCTCTATTAGGATTTTTTTTTTAATTTTAGTTTTGTCAAAAAGGGACAGATGATACTAATTAATGCTATAATTGAGTTACATATGTGGACACAAAAGGAATAGTGTATACTATGCACAGTGTTAAAGATATTATAAGTAAACAATGAATAATCCTTTATTATTCATTCATACATTCAAGCTGAACATTGAGAATATTAGAATGATTTAGTTCCTTACTATGTGAAATCTATAGGTAGTTCTGAGTTAGCAAATTATCTTTATTAAAATGTTGAGTACAGTGCTGTTTTTATCACAAATATATGCTAATAATAAATGAATTCAGAAAATAAAGAGATAAAGAAAAAAATCAGCTGTAATCTCACTACTAGATCAGTATTGTTGATATTTGGGAATAGATGCGTGTAGACTTTTCTAAGTGTGTATAAAGTACATCTATTTATACAGTTGTAAATTATATAATCTAATATAGTGACTGCTATAATTATTACATGCAAATGTTATATTAATAAACACAAGTACGGATAGTTTTAAAGATGTTCAGTCTACACACATGATCTTAAAAACTGCTTATCTTGTAGAGTTGAGGCATGTTTATTTTTGATATGCAGAATCATGACTGAAGAGTGTTCCATGGTGTGGATAGGTCATCATTTGTTTCTCATATTTTTTACTTTGGTCATTTAGGTTGCTTTCAGAATTTTCACTACTTTTAACAATGTGATTATCAACATGTACACTTTTATTTATTTACCCATCTTTTTCAAATACTTAATGTTATGTTAGGCTTGATAGTTTATCTTCTTGAAGGTTTCAGAGTTAAGAATATGAACTTTAAATATTAACTAACAAGACATTTAAAATTTTTAAAAAGGAAAACCAATTTACACGATTAGACACCTATATAATGCTTGTGATAGGGGCAGGTGATTAGAAGAAAATAGCAAGGAAGCTTTCAATGTGCTCAAGTTTTCTGCAGTTTGCTAGTTGCACAGCTGTGTTCACTTAGTGAAAAATTGGTAAATTTATATTTATGGCTTGCTACTTTCTTGTATTTATGTTACACATCAATGAAATGCATTTAAAAATCATGCACAGTTTGAGTTTTTGTTTACATCTTTAGGTAAATTCTGAAAATCGAATATTGTCATCATCTAAAGGTTTTTAAAAGTACAGGTTGCTTTCTACAGAACATTTGCATCAGTTAGGACTCCACTGGTAGAAAAGGAAATGTGATTCCTTTTCTTAATTAACACTTGCTACCAACACTTTCCTAATTATTTATGACTACAAATTTGAAAATTGAGTATTTTTTTCTAACTTTATTTTGAAAAGTTTCAAACTTATAGGATAACTGTACAAATAATGTAATGGGCACTCATGTGTTTGTCATTAAATTTACTCACTTTTGATTTGGACCATCTTTCTCAGTTTTTTTACACATACATATGCATATAGGTACATGTTGTACACTTGTACGTGTTCATGTTTGTCTCTAAATTGTTTGAAATGAAGTCACTGGCATCACGGCAATTTGTACCTTAATGTTTCACTTATGAATATTTTGTGTAACCACAATACTTTAATTATGCCTTAATAAAAGTAATTTTATATTACCAAGTAATCTCTAATTCAGACTCATATTTTCATGCTTGTCCTGGAATAATTTTTTCTATGTGATTTTTAAAAGCAGTATTAAATAAAGGTTATTTATTCATTACATGCTTTTGTCTCTTTTTACCTAAAAGACTCCCTTGTTACGTTAACCTCCTATACCACTTTCTTTCATGATGTTGAGTTTTTTTTTAAGTCAAGGCTACTTAAAAAAGTTTGTTTTCAGATCTACATGATGATGCTTGAAATTTCAGATTCCAATTATAAAATACAGGTTTTCAGAAGCCCCTTTATCAGCAACTGTAACAAATTTTCATTTTTGCTGTTTGTTAATCAGCAAGACACTAGTTATCCAGTTGGACACCAGATGTTTTTACTGAGGGAAAAAGAAAGCATTAAGAGCTTTTAAATCTTACATTATTACTCTGATCACCTAAGAAATAACAGTGACATTTCATTCTCTGAAATATATTGCCATGCTTTTTGCCTTCATATTGACACAATATATTATTCGATGAATCAGTTAGTATAGAAGCAGCTTAAAAGACCTGAAAATGCAGTGACAGCCAAGAAGGATATTTTGAAGTTTGAAATGATCCCTATATAAATAGAACGGATCAGCATAACTTCGGGATAAAATTAGCCGACAGTTTGTGGGCTCTCCACATGTGCCTGTTTGCTTGGTGCCGCTCTCCTGATAAGTCACAACAAAGCTTCCAGAGGGAGAGCAAGGATGGAAAGCACCGCAGCCCCTATCACCAAATCTGCAGCTGCCAAGTTAGTTAAGAAAAATTTCCTTGAAGCTCTAAAGTCAAATGACTTCGGAAAATTGAAGGCCATTTTAATCCAAAGACAAATAGATGTGGACACAGTGTTTGAAGTCGAAGATGAGAATATGGTTTTGGCTTCTTATAAACAAGGTAAAAAATTATATAGGTGTGATTGTAAAATGGATAGAAAATGGGCTTTTAAAATGTGCAGTGTCAGTCACTGATTCTAAACCAGTAGTTCTTACTGTTTCTTAGTATGTATTTGAAAGTTCTTTCTAATGTATTTTCTTTCTTTTATGCTAGTCTGTATTATAAACTGACATATGTATCTATATATGTATATGTTTCTTTCCTTTTTTTCTCTTTTCTTTCTTTACTCCTGTGCTTGAAATTTGAATTCTCAGACAATCATATTTACTAATGCACCTTTCTTTTGCTAATAACAACATAGGATAAAGAAAAATATTTGTAGATTATAACTAAACAGACTATTGAGATCTAATTTTAACAGTGGCTGACTTGGGGACAGGCTGCTAATTCTCTGTTAATAGCATAGCTACTTAAAGACACTGTCTTTATGCCCAGCTGGGTGAGAAAAAAGATTTTGCCTCCATTTGGAGGGTTAATGGATGGGCAAGGTTTGCCTTGATGCACCTTGATGAGCCTCATCATTTTAACTGAATTAGTTTAATTCAAAAGCTGAACACAGAAAAACCAGAAAGTTAACTTTCTTCCTTAACTACAATAATAGATTCAAGTTGTGGATATGCTTAACAGAGAATGCTTGCCACATTAAGAAGTAAGGACAATAAAAATGACAATGGAATTTTTTATCAAGGATTTCCTGAAACCTATGCTTAATACATCAGAAAGAAATTAGGAATAAGCTGATTCTGATTTCTTAAATCAGCTAGTTAATGGGAGAACTTGAGTAGCGAGGCCATCTGGTGAGCGGACTGCGAACAAACACCATGTTGAACATCACTTCTGTTTAAACATAATAGATGATAACGTCTCGTGTGTGGCATTATGAAAGAAATTGTAATCCTTTTTTCATGTTTAAGATACTTTCCATTCATAGATAAATCATCAACACCATCAATTTGCAGATATTAATATTAATGGTGTATATTTCCATGTGAATTTACTATCCCCCCCCACCCCCCCACCCCCCTTTGTCAGTGCTGAAGGAAAGATTGAATATTGAGGCCAGCTACTTTGTTTGTGATTTTTTTTTCTTAAGGGCATTATAGTAAATTGACATTGCTATTTTGACTGCAAGATAAAGAAGAGGTCTGTTTTTTTTTTTTTAAAAAAAATAGTTGCTGGGGCTCTGTAAAAAGAAAGTGTACATTATATACTTAGATTACTTTCATCTTACGAATTTGCCCCATAAAGACAGTTCTGAATGCCAGATACATTAAAAAAAATTTTTTTTCAAATTTTCGTGTGTGCCTAAATGTAAAAATAACTTAGATCTAAGTTAGTAGATAACTTGTCTGCCTTTTTAAAAATCTTAACGTGACAAATTATATAGATCATGGGAAAGTTCTGAGGTTGTGAGAAAAGAAATCTTAGGGGTGAGCTCCGGGGAAGAAGGGTGTTGTTTCTCTTGCTTTCAATAGTGTCATCGCCCCTGAATGGGAAGAAAATGCATTTTAAATTCTTTCTGTCACTCTGAGTTGACGGCTGTGGTCCTCACAGAGCTAAATTTTCATTCACGCTAATGGGTGTTTTCATAGTGTTAGGACTGTAGGATGTGGCTTTCAATTAGAGACACAGCAAATTACACCCTCTGGGAGAAGAGAACATTTCCATTCTTATGCATGCCAGGTGGATGCGTGCACAGAAATAATAGGATACACAGTCATATCTTTAGGGTTTATGCAGGAAAGTTTATACGTGGGTATGGGTGTGTGTATGGGTGCTTGTATGTGTGCATGTGTGCCATTCCTCGTGTGTGTATATACATGCACACACATGCCAGCACATAGAAAAAACTTTTACTCCCCATTTAGTCTTTTGAATCTTAACATGGATGAAAGCGTCATGTCTTCCAGGTTTCTTCAATTTTTTTCATATCTCCTAATTATCAAACCTTTTGATATCTCAGTCAGAATGGAAGTATAAACAGAATCCTACTTGTTAGCCAAGAGAATTAGACATAAGTGGTTTTATTAATTTCTTAAGTCGCAGAGGAATTCCCTGGAGATAGTGGAACGCTGAGCAGCTGCACTGGTTGGTTGGTTAGTGAGGCTAGTTAGTGTTCGTTCCTTTCGGAACAATTGTAAGGAATGAAGCCAATTTCTGTGCGACCTTGAAAGATAAGTGACTAAATGAAACTTTATAAGACTATTAAATGGGAGCAGACTGCTTGGATATTGAATACTGTTGAACTGCTGTGCACTCCTTTTTTAGATTTGTTGAAGTTTTTTTTAAAAGTTCTATACAGAAAAGTGTCCGCATTGTAAGTGTGGACACTGTTTAATTTCTACCAGATAAGTAAGCTTAGATAACTAGCGTCCAGGTGTGGAAAAGATTGTTGCCAGCTTTCTTTTAAAGTATGAAAATCTTCAGAATATAGTTGTTTTGGGTTTAATAAGCAAGATAACATGCAAAACCTATAACATCACACTTGTAGAAATTTGCTTGCATAATTAATATAGTCAACATTGAATTGTCCTGCAGAAGACTTAGTAGTGATACAACTAATCCCAAGTCATTTTTATTTCTTTCAGGACCTATGTCATTTCTCAGAGTATTTCAAAAAGTGAACTAATTTTTCCCTTAAATATATGTAAGTCAATATGAAAGTCTGTTTATAAGTTTTAGAAAGGCAACTCAGAACACTTTTGATGAGGAGATCAACTTGAGATCTAAACATTATTTCCCCGACAATCTAGTCAGCACATGAATAATCAAAAATTGCCCTCCAAAGCAAATTGAAACTGTAAATTGTGTGAGGAAGATAGAATAAATGCACTTTTGTTTCCCCAGTGGTAAAGGAGCCATCACCTGAAGTAGTGTCTCTTCACTGTATGACAGAGAGCATTGATTTAGAAACCCCTTCCAGAGCTCAGGTTCAAACCATGGGTCCTGCCTACCCCCAGCTCCTAATGATTTTACAGTTAAAAAGGGATGTCAGTTTATTTTTTCAAGTTATTTGAAACTTCATGACCAAATCTTCACCTGAAATCACATTTTATTCTTTCATTCTTTGTAAAACAAGCATAACAAACACACTGATTAACATTTGAGATTTTACCCAGAGAATGGCCGGGTTTCGGGGTTTAAAAGCCAGATCACATGGACAAGATTACCACTTTAAAATGGAAATGATGTGATGAGAAGTTTAAGAGCCAAATGCAATGAACAGTTGAATAGTGAAGGATGTCAGTGATAAAAAGTTTATCATGAGCCAAGTCTGATATTCAGAATGAAGGCAGGGTCTCTAAGGAAACGCAAAGGTGATTCATATTAGGTCTCACTGTACTGGAAACATGAACATTCCTAGTATTTTCCCAACTACAGGTTTTTCTAACTACATCTTTCAATTCTCTTTGAGATGTATGAGCCTTGGCTCATTAATGATATGGACAGAATATCATACTTATCTCTTTGGTTGAAATTTCCTAGTCAGCAAGGTTAATCAGAGTCCTTTTATTAATCAGTGTAATGCACTTTAAGTACTTCGTTTATGGCCCACAGCTGTGGGTTCTTTGGTTGGTAGTCATATTTTTAATTAAAATAACCAATGAATGATTTCACTGAAAAACTTTCTGGCAGGTACTCTATCTACTTTACTAAGTAGCAACTGCCATCCAAATATCTTGAAAGCTCTTATTTCCACTCTCTTAATGAATAATCTCTTTATCACCTAATTTTCCTCTTTGACAGAAATTTGCTCTCCTGATTTCCTGTGATCGACTTAGAGCTCTTTCCTCTTCCTGGATGTTCAAGAGTTTTTTCTTCTAAATTTTGTATTTCAAGCTTACTTTTTTCCTCTCTTGAGGGAACCTGAGATTTATCCTGAAAACATTAGCTATTAAAAAGTATCCAAGAATTGTGCTTCAGTCCATAATCCTTCAGGACTGTGTAAATACTTGGACACAGGCAGCACAAATGTCTGCTAATCCAGGCATGAGCTGCATGTGTAACCTTTGGCTGTGATAACAGAGGCTTCTCATATGTGAGGTTCTTTGAACTCAGATAACATTATAGCTGATAACTCTTGCTGGGCGCAGACTTGGCAAAGGTTTACCAGAGATGTGTACATTTCCCAAATGCTACAGTAGAATTAACCTCCTCTTCCAAAAGATGCTCCAAACAATACTCCTAACTGTATTACCTGAGTCAGTGAGCTTTCTATTCAGCTATTGAGATATTTGTCCCTGGTTTCAGATTTAAATTAAACACACACATAATCACACACACAGAGGATTAATCTATGTGATTTTGTAACAACAGAACTTCTAAAATCCCTTTAGAAAGTTTGCCCGCAAGTGACATTGATCTGGAGCTGAATTACACGTAGCCTTCAGATCATATATGATGACTGAAAGATTTGGGAAAAAAACAGATTTTAAATTTATCCTCTGTTGATGCTGGTTATGCAAACATGAGCCAGTTGTGTTACTTCATCACTGCAAGATATTTATCCTCATTTGTAAAGTGGATGCTTTGACAACTCTCTCTTAATGCCCTCTATGCTGATAACAGTATTATGAAGGGGAAATTAGGTAGACTATATGCCATGTTATGATCTGATGGGTGATACAAAGTAACTATAGACCCTGTAGATTCATATGATGGTGGCCTTTATTTTGGAGTTCTCTATGGGATTTTTGGTTAGAAGGAAAAGCAATTGTTATTTTCCTCTTTTCTCACATAAATCCTGAAACAAAGTGCTTGCGCAAGCAAGCTCCAGTCTGCACACAGACCTGGGACCTGGGTTAAGAGTGGGAGTGGTTTACATTAGGGGAAGAGTGGCTACTTTACTGGACCTCCAAGGGCTTTATTTCCAGAGTTTCCCTACCCCTATCCTTTGTGCTGTGAGTACATAGCAGAAGATAGTCTGGCTATCTACAGAGATGAGCAGAGGGAGAACCTTTGAAAGACAATACTGAGAGAAACTCACGTTCCAGGTCTGGAAGTCCTGGGACAATTCAGTTTCAGGGAGAAGAGAGAGTGAAAAATGAATATCTCATGAGTTTAACTGTGTTCCTGCCATGCAGTGATGGTCAGTGGTTATATTTTGGAGGACAATTTCTGATCTCTTGACATATGGTTGTGGTGTGTGCTAATAGGCATCGCCTCATTTGTGGTTTTTAAAGCTGGCTGTATTTCAGGTCTAATCCCAAGTGAAGGGAGGTAAGGACACTGTTCACTCCCCTCCTTGGTACATACAACCTGTGGGTACAGTCTTATTTGAGATGGTGATTGCATATGGGTGGCCTCCGTGTTGCAGATTGCTCCTTGTCTGCAACAGTCTTTCCTGCTCTGTTTGGGGCTGAGTTATTCAGAACCCTCTCCCTTCACACCATCACCAGGGCTCTGCAACACAACTTACAGATACACTTCAGCAATACTTCAGATATGCTGTGACATAGCAGTCTGTTTTGTTCCTATGCCACCACTTCAGTCCCCTGAGGACACCAGCTAAGGTGGCCAATTACCAGTCACCTATACACATACCCATCTGGAAGAGGTGAGTTGTATGCACCATCCACTCAGGGGGTTGACTGAATTTCAGAACCCAGTGGTTTGTGAGCTCCACTGACTGGTTAATGATTATGATTATGGGAGACAAAGATGAAACTGACTGAGAGGCTAAGGATGACTGATTCATGAAATAAATAGGTAGGGTAGATTCTCTATTCTCTAGTGCTATTAGGAATTTAGGAGAAACAAAATCAACAAGCAAAATGCATTTCCATATCAGAGTTGGGACATATTATAGATAAATTTGGGATCTTCTTTCCTTCCCTGTGATTTGTGAGGCAGGCTTGGCAACAAACCTATTTTGCTTCCACAAAGACAAAGACAGATGGAGACCCCGCATTGCAGATACTCTGAGTCCATTAGCGTGTACGGAGGCAGGCAACTTATGGCTCTAATACGCTGAAAAAGTGGCAGTTTTCTCATCTGGAAAATGAAAGGCTTGGACTGGATAATCTTCCCTCCAGTGCTAACATTCTGTGTTTCTTTGATTTTACATCAAAATGGTGTTTTCTTAATCAGCTCTCTGCTGCTTCCTTTCTGAGATCATTTTTCTTCCATTGCAGAAGTGGGCATGAGTTCCCAATCAGCTGCTGCCTAGCACAGCCTAATCTTTGCTGCTAATCGGCAGGCAAAACACTAGCCTCTTTTCAGAGCTGGAACCAGCTTCCTTTCAAGATAGTTAGAAAAGACTGTCTTTGAGAACTGCTTGTTGGGGAAATTTGAGAATTAAAATGATTGATTAAGTATTAGTACTAACCTGATTGATTCATTAGTAAAAGCAGATTGCATGCCATTTATAGCTTAAATATTCTGCTATAAACAGAGTCAATGTATCCAGCTAAACAGAAATGTGCTAATGGTTGTATACACATATATATACATTAGAGGTACAAGATTGAAACTCCCAGCTCAGACCGCGTGTGATTCTATTTATCTCTGTCACACAAAGTCCATATCACCAAATACCTTCCCTTCTTGGTGACTGGAATCTCAAATTAGTTTCTGAGAACTTGTAACTCTTTTAGTTGAATGCAGATTCCTACAAAAATTCAGGTAATTCTTAAGAGGGTCACGCTTTAAACAATCCTTAGTCCATTAGTCCTAAGTGTGAATTAACTTAGGATTGTTTTTCTTTTAAAAAGCAGATTTGTGTAAGAGGGGGTGGGGCAGAAGGAAGAGAAAACAAAAAAGTACTAGAATTCTGAATAGGATGAAAATGAATTAAAGTGTGGGTTGTGTGTGTGTGTCTGTGTGTGTGTGTGTGACTGCGCTCGTAGTGAAAGGGGGGGGTAGATGAAGGGAGGGAAAAAGAGAGTTTAGATTGGAGGGTGGGCTACAGGAAAACAAATTTAAGGTTAGAGTCCTCAAGAATTAATCAGCATTCTGCCTGACCTTATATACAATCTTTTAAAGCTATTTTCCATGAAACAGCCGGGCCTAGGGATCACGGTTCAAGTCCCGCCTGGGGTCCGTAGCGAGACCTAGTTCCAAAAAAATAGCTGGGCATGGTGGTGCGTGCTTGTAATCCCAGCTACCTGGGAAGCTGAGGCTGGGGATTGCTTGAGTCTGTGGTACCCCGGGCAACGTGAGCCTGTGGTTGCACAGGCAAAATAGCGAGACCTAGTCTCAAAAAAAAAAAAAAAAAAAAGCTATTTTCCATTCATGAAGAACAATAGTGTAATTTTATTTATTTTTTTTATAAATAGTAATACATGTGTAAGTTACTAAATTTGAAAGCTACAGAGATGACATTCAAGGACAAGTAACTATGTACTTGGTTCCAGGTTCACACCTCCAGGAAACCAGTTTCTTATGTATGTGTCATGAATATATTTTCATATGATTGCTTAGTATACAAACTATTTATTTCCCTCCTTCTACTACTCAATAATATATCTTAAAATCAGTCCCTGTGGCTGTACATAGGACTGATTCCTTTTTATAATGGCTGCATACAATTCAATTGTGTGACAATATAGAACTGTGTGGATGTACCATATTTTAAGCAGCCTCCTATTGATGAAGATGGAGGTGTTTCTGATTGTCAGCCATTAACAACAGTGGTGGGGAACATATTGCATCTTCTTGTCCACAGATGGGGTTGCCGGGATCATCACTCAAAAGAAACATAATATTGTTTACAAATTGTTGAGTGTAAATGCTGTTCCCAGGAGATGTGCAGTGTAGTGGTCCTAGAGGGCATTTCACCCATAAAGGATTATGCTTGGCGGATGAATACAGAAGAACGCCAAACAGAGCGATTTTCACTTAAACGATAGACTTTATATCTGACCATCAGACCCATTTTTAGTGAGATTATCATCCTCTTAGCACCGCCCCTCCATGTTCATCACTGGTGCCCAGAAGCAGTCACAGTCTTCTAGATTTATTCTGACCTCATCTAATTTGTAAAGAATACAACTTTTACTTCTCTTGTTCTGGGCACTACACTTTTATTAATGTAGCTTAAGATTTTATTAGTTTTTTGGCAGCTCCCACATACTCTTGGCCCATTTTGAGATTGCCATCAACTCAAATCCCTAGGTCTTTCTCAAATAAATTACCATTAAACCATATTCTGCTTACCTTGTACTTGTAGATTTTTATAAGCTAAAAGCAAACTTTTGATTTATCCATGTTAAAATGTATTTTGTTGTTTCAGCCCTAGAGTCTCTTCTAAGCTGCTGAGCTATCTCTACATCTTCATTGTGCCATCAATACTTCATTTTTCTGTACCTATTTTTCCATTCCCTGCTCATAGTGAGCTTAATGCCATGGCTCTAGATATTGACACCGAATGAAGGTTTATAAAGTTATCTTTGTTATAGCTTGTCATATGCTCCAATCGTTGCAGAGTTGGATAAAAGGGATTAGGACAGTGTATAGAAGTCGGAATTAGGAAGGAGAGAGATGGAGGTGGGGAGAAAGAATGACAACAGCTGATGGGAAAATTACAAAAAATTACTGAATTATCAGTTCTAGGAATACCTATTTTTTCCTGACCAATTAATTTGTGCATAGCTTGCAGGCATAGTTAATTGTGAAACATGCCATCTTTTTCTGTTTATTTTGACTGCTAGCATGTTAAAAGACAAATTGATTTGTCATTGACATCATTGACATTTTGCATCGCTATTTCACCCATGACCTATTTTATTACACTACCTTTTTTCTTTACCCTTACTTTCAAGATCATTTAGAAAATTTTCATGTGTAGAATTTGTGAATTGCTTAAATTCCTACCAAAGATGAAGAATTGTACAAAACAATATCAGGTAAATAAAATATTGGTATGAAAAAAAATTTAAAAGTCATCAAAAGCACTTACAACTTAGATTGACAACAATAGGGACAATTTCAGGGGAAAAGAACTATGTTGGATAAAATGCATCAGTTTGTGACTAACAGTTTCTAAACAACAATTGGGTGCTAACAAGAACAAATAATCCTTAAGAGTCACAAGTAAATAACTAGGTAAAGGGAAATGTGGCCACAGAAAAGTTAGTCTCAAACTCAAATGCTTTGAAGAGCTAAGAAGGTAAAATAAATAAAGGAACAAGATAATAGCAAATAACAGACAATAAGAACTTAAGAATCCAATTAAGTATACCCACATATGCTACTAAACCAAACATTTGCAGTTGAAACACATCAGCTACTAATTTACAACTTATGAATAACCCCCTCCCATGTTATAAATGTGAAGAAAGTGAAATACTGTGTAAAAATCTTCAAAAAAATAGGAAGAAATCCTAGATCAACTAGTTAAGTTTTATTTCCTTTTCTTTTTTAGGTTATTGGTTGCCTAGTTATAAATTGAAGTCTTCTTGGGCAACTGGCCTGCACCTCTCAGTTTTGTTTGGTCATGTGGAGTGTCTCATGGTGCTGTTGGACCACAATGCTACAATCAACTGTAGACCCAATGGGAAAACCCCTCTTCACGTGGCTTGTGAAATGGCCAACTTGGATTGCGTTAAGATTCTCTGTGATCATGGAGCAAAGCTCAATAGCTACTCCTTAAGTGGGCACACAGCCTTGCACTTCTGTACAACTCCGAGCTCCATTCTCTGTGCCAAGCAACTGGTTTGGCGAGGTAAGCCTTTCTGGGTGGCTGACATGATCATCTACTTGTACACAAGTGGTTTTGAAACTTGGTGACTCTTATTTACCTCAGGCAATGTCATAATATCTTCATGTGTTAAATCTAATTCAGGGGGTTCTAGAAACACAAATATATGTATGTATAAGCTGTTTTGACTCAAGGAGCCCTAAAATATATATTCATATATAAATACATATATATGTAACTACAAATAGAACTACATATAGCTATGTCTAACTATAACTATATATATCACTATATACACACATGTGTGTATAAAATTATGATGGACTAAGTCATTCAGTGGTAATCACATCAGAATCTTGCCATTATTAATATTTTTCATTATAGAAGTCTCATTAGTTTGCACATTTTTAAACAAATATTATTTAATAACATTCTGCTTAAGTGAAAAAAAGAAAAAAAATGGGTTCTGCTTTCAGTAGCCTGTATTCTAGTAGGGAAAATAAGCATTAATAAAATTAATTGATATATATGTTATTATAAATTGGGAAAGGAGCAAAACAAGGTGTCATAAAAGAAAATGTTAGGAGTGAACTATTATAAAACGTGTAAAAACCTCTTTAAGCTGGCCGTGGTGGTACATGCCTGTTGTCCAAGCACTGGGAGGCAAGAGGCTTTGGATCACTTGAGTTCACAGGTGGAGACTACCCTGGACAAGATAGCAAGACCTGTCTCAAAAAAATCAGTCGGGTGCCATAGCAGGTGCCTGTAATCTCAGCTACCTGGGAGGCTGAGGCTGGGGATCACTTGAATCAGCGGTACCCCGGGTAACTTGAGTCTGAGGTGCCCTGGACAACACAGCGAAACCTAGTCTCAAAACAAACAAACAAACAAACAAACAAACAAACAAAAAACAACAAAAAAAACCCTCCCACCTCTTTAAAGGTGTGATATGTAAACTGAAATTCGAAGAATGAGAAGGAACTGGCCATTACACAATGGTGCAAAGAGGAATAGGGAATTGCGTGAACAAAGTTACTAGAAGAGCAAAAAATAACAAAACAATGTGAATTGTTGAACAAGTGAAAGGCCAGACCAGTGAAGTCAGCGC
Source organism: Uropsilus gracilis (assembly GCA_004024945.1). Classification (NCBI taxonomy): domain Eukaryota; kingdom Metazoa; phylum Chordata; class Mammalia; order Eulipotyphla; family Talpidae; genus Uropsilus; species Uropsilus gracilis. Next base: position 98,897 of record PVHY01001355.1, read on the forward strand.
ATCAAGGGAGTAGAGAGTGATAAGAGGGACAAGGAGGATAGAGGTGAGTACCACGAGATGACATTGGTTATGGTAGATAACCCCAAGGTAGGGGAGTTGAAAATGGAACTGCTGCTAAGTTTTAAGCAAGGCAATGGTACGGTTTAATTTTCACTTAAAATGATCATTTAAGAGATGCAGAATTTGGGATGGTGAAAAACATGGTGACCAACACAGAAGCAATTGCATGGGGTGACAAGGGACAGACTTACACCAAGAAGCAAACAGGGCTAGTAAATTTGCAAAATAGAAGATGGGTTTGCCTGTGGTTTAGGAGCGAAATTGGGGGTATTTGGAAATGGATTAGATATTGGGTGGGGTGCAGGTAAAGGAAAAAGAAGTTTCAAGTTTCATTGCCAAGTTTCTGACTTTAGAAAACAGATGGGTAGTGATACCAGTTTTTAAAGTGGGGAAACTTGAGGAAAAAGCGTGTATGTGGGGAAACCACTCTAGCAGTCTTAAAAGTCAAGTTTATAGAGGTATGACTAGTAAAATGCACTATTTTTGAGAAGTCATCATCTCAATTATTGCAAAAAATTCCCAGAGTGTCTTTGTAATTGAGCCTCTCACTCTACACAGCCTCCCTGCTGCCCCAACCAGGGATCTGTTTTCTGTCCTTGTAGTTTGATCTTTTTCAGAATATCATGCAAATGAAATTATACACCATGAAGCCTTTTGAATCTGGTTTCTGCCAATTAGCATAATGCATTTGATATTTATCCATGTGCTTGTACTTACCAGTATGTTAGTTCTTTTATTACTACACATTTTCTTTAACACAGATTATTCAATCCCCAGTAGAGGGATAGTTAGATTGTTTGTACTTTTTGGCAATTTCTAAGAAATAAAAGCTGGCATAAACATTTTTATACAGGTTCTTGCATGGACATATTTTCATTTCTCTTGGATAAAGGAGTACGGTAAACTTGTAAGAAACTACCAAATGATTTTTCAAAGTGGTTTACCATTCTACATTTCCCAAAATCAATATATAAGTTTGTTATCCTTTCTTAGAGAACTTTATAATATCAGATCAAAAAAATTATTTTAGCCATTTCAGTAAGTATAGCATAGTATCTTATGATTTTAATTTAAATTGCCTAATGGCCAAAGATGTACCTGCATGCTTGTTTTGGTGAAATGTCTGTTTATATCTTTTGTTTCACTTTATAAAATTGTTCTTATTACTGATTCATGAAAGTTCTTTATATACTGTGAATATTTTGCAATGTATTTAATTCATTCTTTGACTTTTCATTTCACAAGTGTCTTTAATGGAGCAGAAGTATTTAATTTTTATACTCAATCAGTTTTTACATCTTATGGTTTGTGCTTTTTATGCTCTAAAAAACCCAAGTAGCAAACTCTATTAACAAAGATTTCCTCCTGTTTGCATCTAAAACTTTTATAATTTTGGGTTTTTAGTTCTTTAAATCATCTTGAATTAAGTTTGTATATGGTGTGAGCTATAGGTTGAGGTTCATCATTTCTGTATTTGGTGTCCAATTGTTTCAACATCATTTATTGAAAAGACCATTCTCTCACCATTGAATGATGTTGGTGTCTTTGTTGGTATTTTTGTTGTCAAATATGTCTGGGCCCATTGATCTATGTATCTGTTTTTTACTAATGCTACACTAACTTATGATTGCTATAGCTTTGTATTATTTCAGAAATCTCATAGGGTCCTCTGAGATTCGTTTCAAATGTGAGCAGTTTCAAATCTCTTTGAGATGTCAAAGTGAGTAAGTCAATGATGCACTGAATATAAAAGTACAGATTTCAGAAAAATGTTCTGGATGCTGTGAATTTAGGAATCACCATTCTTTAGGTTGTATTTGAAGCCAAAAAATTCACCTGCAGAAAAAGACAAGAGAACCTAGAACACAAACCTTGTTAAATTTTATGTTTATGTAAATGTTATGTTTGGAGAGGAGCCAATAAAAGAGAATGAAATGGACTGATAAACAGAATTGTAGAAACTGAAGAAAATTCAAGAAGTTTTTTTATATGGGACAGAGACTAAAAATGAAACAAATTCAAGGAAAGAATGGTCAGCTACTAGATAGTATTGACAGTTACTGGAGAGGTTTTGTTAGATGTTCACTAGATTAAGTGACAGAGATATCTCTGATGAGAATATTTCTACACAGTGTATGTAGAAGTGAGGTTAGAATTTTATATGATGTAAATGGCAGATTAGAAACCAAGAAAGTAGGTGATTGGGTGAAAAAGATGTGGTATATATACACAATGGAATATTACTCATCAATTAAAAATGACAAATTTGATGAATTTATGATAAGATGGATGCACCTAGAAGAAATCATATTAGCAGAATTAAGCCAGAAATCAAACATTCTCACTAATATATGGGATATAGGAAAAACAAGCAAAAGGCCAGGAGGAAAAGTCAAAACAAGCTAACAACCAAACTAAAGTACACAACTGGGCAGGGTGGGGGTGGGCTTAGATGGAGGGAGGGCTCATGGAGGGAAGATGGGAGAATACAAAGATGTGAAATATAAATAAACAAACAAACAAACAAATATATAAATAAATAAATAGAAGCTATGAAAGCATATAGACAATTGTGTAAAGAGGTTTGCCTGCAAAAGTGAGCAAAAGAATATGATTGTTAAAAAGGGTTGAGGGATGGTCACAGGAGATTATCATCTATAGTTGAAGATAGAAGGAAATGTGTGACTATTGAAGAAAACAATTTATAGGCAGAAAGCAGTTGAAATGTATGAGACAATAACTGAAAGTTTCAAATCTAGAGAAGCTGAGACAGGATGAAATCTTAAGATGAGACACATGGCTGTTTTCACCATATGACCCAAAGTAAACTACAGGTTTAGATGCTAGAACAATGACAGATTTGGTGGTGCTAGGTGAGGGAGTTCAGATCTGATGGTTTCCACACCTCCCTTTCCCCACAACCCATGATGTAGGGGGCAGTCATCAGCCAAAAAAGAGAGAAATGGTAGAAATGTGACTAAGTAGAAAGGTCACAGGAAAGGCTTGGAGCCGCCATGTCTTCTCAACTTGTGAGAATAAAAGGGGCAAATACCAGCCTGATTTGTTCTCCTTCTAGCCTGACCTAGAGCAAGGACAGCACAACGGCTTCATTTGAAGCTTACCTACCTTACAGCTTACGGCTATCAATGCTTTTACTTGTTCCTTTATTATAAAGTTTAGTTTTCATTTTATGTCTTTTTAATTTATTAATTTAAACATTTAAGCTTTTTTTCCCCAATGTTCAGAAAGTTAAAAAGTTATATATGTTTAATGATTGATGGTTTTTGTACGGCTACCTTTTCATGAGACTTCATCTCCACCAACTGACAGAGATCTGCAAACCCTTTCTTTCCCCAGAGGCTATAACCATACACATTTTCAGAAGACATGGTAATTCCCCATCTCGTTCCTTTCTGTCAACAGAGGGAGACACCTAGATAGCTGAAGTAATAAAAAAAAAAAGTAGGGGAGAGCTGAGCGAGGCTTCCATAGACTAACACTTAGGAATTCAACAGGTAGCAGTCATGGAGGAAGGGGAAGGGGGAGTTCATTCGAATCATGCTGACAAAGGTCAAAGCCATGAAGAAAAATACATAAAGGAAAGCTGGGCACAGTGGCTCGTGCCTGTAAGCTTCAGCCTATGAAGCGGCCAGGGTTAGGGATCGCGGTTCGAGTCCTGCCTGGGGCCCATAGTGAGATCTCGTTCCAAAAAAATAGCTGGGTGTGGTGGTGCACACCTGTAATCCCAGCTACCTGGGAAACTGAGGCTGGGGATTGCTTGAGTCTGTGGTACCCTGGGCAACGAGAGCCTGCGGTTCCACAGGCAAAAATAGCGAGACCTAGTCTCAAAAACAAACAAAGAAACAAAAAACAAAAAAAATATACGAAGAAAACAAAAATATTCAATATCTGTGTGGGAAACAGACATTTTAAATTTAATTTTATTTATTCATTCATGTATTTATTTATTTTGGCAACTCTGGTGGAACTCAACATTGTTACTTTTAATAAAATTTAAAAGCAGTCATAAAATTTCGAAAAACTTAAGACTATATGTCAAAGGGTTTGCATCTTTTATACATAAAAAATCTTAAAAATTAAAGTTAGGAAATTAGCAAAAAAAAAAAAAAAGGAGAAAAAGCAAAGGACCAAGAATCGGAGTAGATATTTCAGAAAAATACAAATAAGCATATAAATGATAAGTTTTAGATTCTTTTGGTTAATATCTTAACAAGGACATGAAAGATGGTCATACTTTGTTGACAAATATATAGGAAAATGCTGTCATACTTCATAAGGAACTATAGATAGGATAACCAGGAAGATATTTTGATAATGCAGATGAAAAACTTAAAATGCCCCCCCCCCCCTTTGGGCAATCTTTACCTCCACCTGTATTATTAGGGACTAACTCTGGAAATTTTGGCTTAGTGCTTTCATTTATATAGGGCCTTTAATTTACACTTTAGATACTGTCTCCTAACTAGATGATACCTGCGTCAAAGAAATAACTAAGGAGAAGGAGAGATTTTTATTATGTAACAGAATTGTACTTGGTCACATGACACTTAGAAATTAAGAATTTCTCCTAATTTTCAGCACCTTCAAAATAGTGTTATTATAGTGTGTTTCATTTTATCTGTGTACATACACACATATATGTTTTTTCATTAGGTTTAACTGGTAAAGGAAAATATCTCAAGTACATCACAACTTAAAAAAATATATATAAAGATTGATATTTCCCAAGTTTTAAATATATTTAGTCTCCCAAAATTACCTGATTTATTTTGCCATCAGAGTCATTTATATTGCTGAAAAATTGAAAAATACTTTAATGCTTAACAGGAAATTTTAAGTTGTGTTATCTCCATATCATATAGATAGTAAAAATGACATGGTCCAAGACTGTTGATTGATATGGAAGGATTTTCAAAATGAAATTTATAGGAGACAACATATTATGTATACATGATTATACAGATCAGAATAAAATGTATAATTATAACTAGCAACTTCAAAAAACAAATGTATTATTTAAAATTTTTATTTAGTATAAAGATGCCTTTTTAAGTGTGATACCTAGCAAACACATCAAAAACAAAAAAAATTGAGAATCAGAAAAATGGGGAAAATTTCACCCGTTTTATGGATGGGCAGGTAGAGAGAAGAAGGGAAGAGGTAGGAAGTAGCTTGGTTTCATAGTCTGGAAACTCTAGTCTACTGTGCATCATCTTGCATTCTTTCTTTCGCATTTGCATGTTCTCAGACCTGAGACCATGCTTGGCACACAGGAACATTTAAGAAATTGACTCTAGCTGACCTGGGAAGGACTCCAGGAGCTCAGAATGCGTGAATGAGGAACTGTAGGTTCATGGCTAATGCAGTAATGCTGTTGGTCAGTTTTGCCCTCTTTGTCTCTGGGAACATATCTGAGGGATGAATTTCCTCATTCTTGGATTATGTCGTAGGCATTTTGAGAAGAAGTCACATGTATCACATTGTGGCTAGACAGAGGGAATTTAGACAGCACACAGACAAATAAGTCAGACTAACATTAAATTCAGGACCAGAGAAGTCCATTAGAGGAAAAACCAATGCCATGGTAACTGAAAATCCAATGTAATTTCATTTGCTATTTAATGGTCTCTTTGTGGAAAAGTGCTCTTTGTGGAAAAGGCTAATTGAGGCCAAAAAATTGCATGCAATTTTCTCTTAAAGGATTTTCCCCTATTTTTTTTCAATGTTGCAGAGCCTCTTTGTCCCCAAGCTGGATTTTGTCTGCTATTTTTCTGTTTGCCTTTCTACTTAATGCCCCCCATCTTCTGGCCTTTGTTTCCTTTGGTATTAATATAATAGTGTTCATCAGTCGGGAGGGCTTATTTACCTCAGCGAAAATGTCCTCTCTGTGAATCTTGCATTTCTTTACAAATAAAGAGAGTCAGGTCAGGTTTAGCTCGCTGAAAAGCAGCCTATGATTTCCACCTATTCCCTTTCGTAAGAAGAAAATGAAAGCTGCTTCCTTCGCTCTGCGTGAAGCAAATCCTGACAGTGGAGGAAATTTTGTTGCTGCAGGAAAGCCATAAAAATTCAAATGTTTCCTTGCAGAATGTTGCATGAGGGCAATGTAAAGGAGACCAAGCCTTTTAAAAACATTGTGCCCTGGTACTTGTTGTGACAGTGACACGTTACTTCCATGTTAGGAAATTCCCTATTCACAGAACACAGAAAAGCAAGACGCCATAGACTTTCACTTTGATCGAGAAATAGCTATGCCTGCCTCACAGACATCTCTCAGATCAGGCCTTACATCGTTCCTTCTCTTCCATTATACATTGCAGTCGCACAAATCCTCTAGTCATTGGTGACAAATCATGGAGATTTTTGGCTCAGTTGCAGTGCTGTTAGTACCACCTGTACCACGTGAATTTAATATTTTCTTCAAATTGACATTATTTACTGTATTTAACTTAGAGGGAAAGATTATATATCTATAAAAAATGATCCATCATTATATGAAATAAGGAAAGATCCTTGTCATACACAGAATAACAATAGTAAATAAAGGGCAGTGAAATTCTTGACCTTCATCTGTCCAGATACCCTCTTCTCTGAGATGCAGAGAGTGACTCTAGAATCTTCCTCTTCTGGTGGCTGCTTTTCTTGAAGTGTGGGCACCAATCATCTGTCTCTGAAGGAGTAAACTTAAAATTATCTTGCAGCCCAACCCTCATACCTCCTCAGGCAGTGTTAGGGATGACATGTGGAATGAAGAAGAAATTGACACAGAAGAGATTGATAGCGATCGGAGAGGCCAGCCCACAGAATGGGGATCCTGGGAAGCATGTCCAGGTCTAACTTTAATGAAGTTGTGATGCTCCTTATATACCCCAGCAAGGAAATGTTACAATGATTTAATGAGGAAGTAACAAAGTGTATGTGACATGAAGCAGGCAGGATGCAGGGATGTAACTGTAACGCAGTTCACAGGAGAATTTACCTGAGGGGGCAACCGTTCTTACTAACAGGTCATATGTCTCTTGGGACATTCCAAAGACATTAGGAAGCTGGGTTACAGGTGAGAGATGTGCTGTTGCCCACTCTCTAGTGTGCCGGAGGAGGCTAGAGAGATAGGAGGTGTTCCTCTTATCTGAAGCTCCATCTCTCTACTACCTGCTTCCATGTTCCACAAGGCAGCAACTGCCCCAGCCTGGTGAAGAGTGCCCCACAGAAAATCCCAGCACATTTGGGGAGACACTGCCTTAAGCAGTGTTTTGTAACATTGATGGTCTACTTAGTGAAGAAATTTTAGAAGTATTCCCTTTACAATCAGAAGCGAAATGAGTTTGTTGTTCCCCAGCTCTGTCCTGGAGATCGTTGTTAGCACAGAGAGAAAAGAAAAATAAGATGTGCAGCGATGAGAAAACAAGAAGCAAAGCTGACATTATTTCACCCAATATGCTTGTCTACATAAAAACAAAAAACAAAAACAGAACACAAGAAAATCTAAGGTCAAGCTGTCAGAATTAGCAATAACTTCTAATTGATTTCAACAGAGAAATTGCATTTGAGATCAATATCCAAAAATCTATTCTGTTTCTATATACCAAAAACAATTGGTGGGAAATATTCCATTATAATGGAAGAAAAGATGTTTAAAGGGGCACAAAAAATTAAAGGACAGAGTAAATATATTCAACAAGAGATAAAAGAAATACAAATATTGGCTAAAAGGCACTGAGAAGATACTATCCTCAAGGTTTATTACGCAAAATGTAGTATCTTGATTGTTCCTTTCTCAGGAACAACTGCTTCACTTCTTTTAGCTGATAAGTTTGATATTTTCCTCCATGTTGATAAACACAATTTATGCATAGAATTGAAAACTGGCAACGTAAACACTTTTCCAACAATTGCTGATCAATGATCACAGACGATGAGGAGCTGCACCCCATTCTCCAATTACCTCTCCTGGCCTCTGTCCTCACCACAGAGTCACAATCGTAGCTAAGGTTTATGGCCAGCTAGCATAACTTTGTCTTCTTTGAACATTTTGTTCTTTGGGGAGTTAATGATCTTTTTTCATTCTTTTGCTTCATTTTCTGAGTTTCATCACTTTTAACCATCTTTTGCAAATAGTATTCATTTCAAAAACATCCAACATCAACAAGTACTTTTATCAGTTTCATTTCCTTGAAAAAGTCCCTTCTGGAGCCTTCAGGTAGCTCCCTCAGGACTAGCTTGATGTGCATGTGGCAGATCACTTTCATGATTTCACTTTTTTTCTACCATTCTCAAGATTCCTTTTGTTGGATCCAGATCTTCCTATATCTTGGTCTGTTTCCTGTTTGGGTGAGTATGGGTTCTAGCAGATTTTTGAGAAAGGGCACAATAAGTAATCCATACCCCAAAATGTTGTTTAATATATATATTATTTATATATATACATTATATATATATATATTTTTTTTTTTTTGAGACTAGGTCTCACTATTTTTGCCTGTGGAACCACAGGCTCACGTTGCCCAGGGTACTACAGACTCAAGCAATCCACAGTCTCAGTTCCCCAAGTAGCTGGGATTACAGACGACCACCACCACGCCCAGCTATATATTTTTGGAACTAGGTCTCCTCGCTACATGGTCCTGGTGGGACTCGAACCATGATCCCTGGCCCCGGCCACAGCTTCCTAGGCTGCCACTTACAGGCATGTGCCACCATACCCGGCCCTATACCCCAAAATGTTTTCATCTACTTTGACTTGGCAAAGAATACTGGACTGATGATTAAAGCACTACTCCATTATCTTATAGTTTCTAATATGGCTGCTGAAAAATTCAACCACTTTATTTCCTCATCCTGATCATGTATTATTTTCTCTCTGGAAGATTTATGGTTTTCTTTTTCACCTTGTGTTCTGAAATGTTATGATGGTTTGCATTCCTCCACCCCCCCCAACCCTCCCCATTCATTGTCCTGAGTCCTTTCAACCCCTAAATATGCCTATCAGTTCTGAGAAATGTTCCCTAATTGTTTCCTGTATGAATTATTTTCTTCTGTTTTCTGTATGCTCTCTTTCTTCAATTACTATTTTTAGATGTATCTGCTGCACTTTTCCTCTGTCTTAACTATTTCTTCTGTTTGACATTTTTTAGTCTTTATGCTTTATGCAAGAATCATTGCGGATTACTTTTCTCTGCTTTTTATTGTCTAAACCTAGCACTGTTAAATCTTTCCTTAGATGTTTCACATTCCTTAGCTGTCTGCTGCTGAAACCGAGTGATTAACAGCTGATTAGATGGGTTAGCTGGATTCTTAGCTTCATTATGGGGTAGGAGGGAGACTGGCTGGGACTTTGATTTGAGGACTCTCTTTCATGGAAATATTAGATCATTTTTTACTAGGCTGGTGAGATTCTCCAAAGAGAATGCTACCTGTTTTTTTTTTTTTTTCCTGGAGGGTCAAGGACTGATTTTCTGTGTTCTAAATCCCAGGTTGGGGAAAAGACTGGGACTGCTGATGTAGTATACTTGCCTTCTCCTCTTGGCTGTGCTAACATCTACTTAAGACCTTCAATGATTTTGCAAGCTTCAATGACATTGATTCTTTCTGAATTCTCTTAAACTAATGGGGGGGGGGGGGGGGGCTGGGGGTTGGAGGAGTCCTCTGCTGTTCTGTATTCTCTTTGCACGCTGTGGTTTTCCTTTGTGGCAAATATTTTATTTGTTCAATACTTTGATGTGTTTCTACCACACAAACCTAAGTTCTGTGAGCACAGTTTCTTACTCAGCATAGGCTTATGCTTTGTATGTATTAGTTGCTGGTTAATAAATTATTAGTTGGTGATAACATTACATGTTCAATGACATTACATTACAGGTTCGATTAGGAACAAGTGATAGAACTAGGGAGAAGAGTGTAGTTGAACCTGAGCCCTCCTGTCATCATTACTGTTATGGTCTATTTATTCATTGCTTCTTTGCCATCTGAAGAGAGAATTTGAGGAAGGACCAAGAAGTGAGAAGTGTCACAGACTATTGAGAAATCCAGTAAAATGAGGTAAAAAGTGTCCACTTCTTTAGGGACAAGAAAGGACTCTGAGATTGATAGTACTCAGTGGTTGGATGGCTCAAAGTGGAGCGGGGTGCAGATGTTACAAAATTTGTCCATGAGGATGAACAACTCATTTAAAGAGTAATTGTACAGATGAATGAAGGGGTAGATGAAGAGGAAAATCAAGTTAAGAATATTTTTTTTCTTTTGGAAGAAGATTAAAATACTGATGGCAAAATTTACTAATGGGGCATAAATTAAAGACAGATACTTAGCATGAGGATTCTGAGAAGCTTAGGGAAGGACATCTAAAACCAAATGGAAGGACCGACTTGTATTGTAGCTGGAGCCAAAAACAAAAGGGAAGGATGGGAACTTTTATGTTCGTAAAAAAGATTTAAGGCAGTTTCCTTCTGAGAGCATTTTTTTTTAAAGACTAGGTCTCACAATTTTTGCCTGGGGAACCGCAGACTCACGCTGCTCAGGGTACCACAGAATCAAGCAACCCCCAGCCTCAGCTTCTCAGGTAGCTGGGATTACAGGCTCGCGCCACTGTGCCCGGCCCTGAGACCATTTTTTAAATGTAAGTAAAAAGTGAGGCAACTGAGATAGAGGGGGGAAAGGAAAAGGCTTGAGAAGTGGAAAATGTTTGTAGTCATTATATGCAGAGTGGGGAGTAACTTAAGCAGAGAGGAGGCATTGGAGTGCTGAGCAGTCCTGAAGCCCATGTTGCATTTTTATTTGACTTTGTGGTGGCATCAATCTTGTGCAAGGACCGCACCCACTGTGACCATACAGCTCTCAGTGACGGGTGCACTCAAGACTAACTTTACTCATCGAAACAGGTGAGTGCTATTATGAAAGTTGGAAGTAGTTTAAGATATTGGCAAGAAAGCCAAAAAAAAAATATGAAATGATGGAATTTGGAACTAAACTGCACAAGGATGAGAGGCAAGAAAGGAACATGTTATCAACAAAGAAGAGGTTCTAATGAAACCTCGATCTGGAAATGAGGTGAAAGAGTATTAACAGTGTGATGTCCATAGAAAAGGAGTCCACAGGTTCCCTGCTCCACCCAACAAGGATGGAGCTGAGCTGCAAGGGGAAGCCAGAAAAGGGTTGGGAAGAGGGAGGAATAAAAAAGGAAAAGGAAAAAAATAAGACTTGAAGGAGTCGCATGGAGCTGGGAGCTATGTGAGGAATCTGTGCTTGCTGTAGGTCTTGGATTCGTACCAGGCGTTGGGAGACACTTGGCAGACAGAGATGTGGGTGAGAGACCCCGGGAGCTGCCAGTGACAACCTTGACCTTGACTTGCATTTTAACTTTGTTCTTTTAGTTACAGACTTGCCCCTTTCCTTCTGCTCCTTTCTTATGATTCCCCACCAGAAGGTGCTTTAGATTTGTGGCTAGCTTTCAGGCTTCTGTGATCCTGCGTTGGGACATCTTTGATTGGTTGGTCATCTACTCATGAGAGGGGATGGGTAGCTTTGGGTGTTTACTGGAAAATTTTAACTATATTCTTTCTCATCTCACTGTTTCACACTGATTGTTATAAAGTTCTTTTCCATTGAAGTTCTTAGGCACTAAGAATGTTTTGCTTTGATGTGGCGATAGCAGAACTCACTTGCCCACCAAAAGAATTAGTGATTTCAGGAGACTTACCAATTTCAGGTAATAACTCAGCATAAGTATGACCGTGCTTGGGCAGGTTAGAGAGGAGAAGAAAGTAACTTGGTGAGAAGGGGATGCGGAAACCGAAAAAACCAGGGCACTGCATGTGTGTGGTTGTTAACGTACCTGAGTTTTGGGGAAGACATAATGAGTCAGAAGCCAAGGTCTTCAGAAACTGAGGGGGGGGAATCAATGTACTTACTCAGGAGGATAGGTGGTAGAGATGAAAAAGCGGAGAGCCAAAGAAGCAGGGGTGTTCTTTTCATTTTAATTTCTCTGAAGAAAATTAGGGAGCAATTGGAAGCAGCAATGGGGAGTCAGATGTATGAAAAAGAACATACAACTCTCTGCTGAGGGCCAGAGTTAAGCATCCCGCATCAGTTCTTTGAGCTGGGAACAGGGCAAAGTGAGCTCGGTTGCCATGGTGACCAACGCCCTGTCTCCGGGCTCATTAATCCTGTGTTCCAAACTAAGCACTTAGCGATAGCTTCTGAATAAATGCAACAAAGCTCTGCATACTGAAAAGGGCACATTCATGTTAAGCAGGGGAAAAAGGTTTTCAATTTCATTCATTAAACTTGAGTAAATAATTTAATATCTTTGTGCGTCAGTCCTCCTAGCTAATGAATAAGGATAAATGCTTAATGGAAAATCTAGCCTAATAAAGTTAACAGCATTGGCTTTATATATATAAAGGAAATTGATGTTGCGGGTATATATGCATATGAAGAGGAAAATGGAAAGGAAAATAACATATATTAAGCATCTATGATGTGGAATGTCAGGTACTTTAAAATAAAATGTCTCATTTAATCCTTGCAACAACCATGTGAGGTGATGTGCAAATTATTCTCCTCCTTTAATAGATGAGGAATTAGAAACTCAGTGAAGTTAAGTAAGGTCCAGGGTCCCACATTTGGTAGGATGCAAGCAAGCCCAATTCTATCGGCTTTGGGTCCAGTCCTGTTGTACTGAAAACTATTTACCCCACTTATTCTTCTTCTTAGAACAGCTATCTAACTCAAATATTAGGAGGAAAACCTCATGTTAAGACACAACAATGAGTATCCAAAAGAGAAGTTTGAGTGCTGCATTAGAAACCCACTAGTTTAAAAAAATTCACTACCATAAAATATTGTCAAGATTTTTCTTGATAAAAGAAATAGAAGACAGCTGGGTAGAAGTGTGTTTAACTTATACATATAATGAACTGTCAGTGTTTTTCCAAAGGGAGCACCACCATGACCTTCTTTACATCCACTACACCATCTCTTATTCTTTAGAAGGTTTGCCATTACAAGCGACACCACACATTGTGCTATGCTATTTTCCTTCTAAGTACAGTGTCTTTAGTTTGGTTTCTTGAAATTGCTCTCAAAAAGGTGTAGAGAAGTGATTAAAAAAGATATATTAAAAATCCATTCATTCATTTTCCTTAAAATTAAACTCTTTAATTAAAAGCAACACTTTGATCAATTTCTAATTTCTGCCTCTAACACTGTGACTGCAAAGTTTAAAATAATAGAAACAAACAGATGCGAGTTTAATATCCCTGTCACTAAATTTAGTGGTCAGCATGTTTTTTAATCTAAATACAAATTGTTTTGGTTTCATTGGCAAGACTGTTTCAGATTGATCTTCTTAAAGTTGGGTTGCCTAGAACCTCCCCAGATGATTTCCAAGAGATGCTTCTGAGAGAAATGTTCATCACCTTCCCCCTACCTCCTCCCCTGAGTATGATAGGTTTTCTTCTTCTGGTTCCTTCTCTTCTTTAAATTCTCCTGTAAAAGGAGAATTGTGACTTGAGTTCTGAATTTTTCAGTTTCGGTGTGTCATCTTTGTTTTATAACCAGAAGCATCTGAAACCAGAAAATTAAGGATGAAATTGCCTCGGACTTGCACTATTTATTTTTTTCTATTTGCTTTTGTCTAATTTGCTTCTTACTTAGAGAAGCCTGGATCTTATTATCCCCTAAACATTTGAAACACCATTTAGCAAAAGATATCATATTTATAAACAGAAATGTGTTTTCCTTAAAATAATAACTTAAACAAGATAATTTCAAAACAAACAGTTTCAGAAGGAAAATCGTGAGCCCACATCTGGCAGTAAAATGGTTAAATCAAACAAAAGCCAGAGGCTCCCATCTGAGTTTTCCAGTCAGCTACCCAGGAAAACTACAGTAGGGGAAACAGAAAACACCAGACCTGGAAGTAAAACAAAGCCAGGTTGCTGCAGGAGTTTTTACTAATTAGAAAGTTACTGGGAACAGACTAAGAATGGAGCCCTGCAATTTCTAAAACAAAACATCTTTATGGCCCTAGGATGAGGTATCAGCCATCCACACCCCCACCCCCCATCCTCCCACCCCCACTCCCATACCCCCCTATCCCCACCCTCCCCACTTCCTCCCCCATTGCGAGTTCTCCAGTCGTCCTCCCTCCCAGTCCCAATCCCTGGCCTTAGAAGTCAGCAGTTTCAGAAACACTTCGATGGAGAGCGCAGCGCCAACCGAAGGCGCGGTGACTGAAGGTGGGAAGTAAACTTTTCCTGGAAACAACCTGGATTAACCCGGGAGCTTGAGACGACTCGCGGGAAAACCTGAAGCGCCCGAGAAAAGCGTGGCTTGGGCTTAATAATCATAGCCGCAAACGGCATTTGAGTTCATGCCTGGCCATGGCTGCACGCTCACTTTAACGCTCCAGCTGTCCTTTTGGGTGAGCACGGTCACCCTGTTTGCAGACTGAGCGCGGGACGTAGACAATAGGCCTCAGGGCTTAAACGCCGCGCGGTGCGGCGCAGGTGGCCCCGGTGCTGGGCGCCGCCTTCGCCACTAGGTGGCGCTGCCTCTCGCTGCTTGAACTTGTGGGTCATGGAGCTCGGCCTAGGGCTTGCCTGGCTCTGCGACTCTCTGTTCCGCTGCGTAATGGACTTGTCCATCAGCAAACCTGCCACTCGCCCGACTCCCTCTAGAGCTGCTCATCACACCCCGATGCGGAGAAAGCTTAGCTCGTGTGCATGCACACAGCGTTGACAGCCGAAGGTGCTGGTCCCAAGGGCTCGAATGTGAGTTGATGTTGAAGAGGCAAACGCAGTGTGCGTGCATAGGAGCTGTGGTTCTGGAGTAAGCCCGCTTCAAGTTCTGACTCCTCCATCAGAATGCCGGCAAGATTTAATCTCTTCACATTACCAGCTGTCTTTACTGAGTGGAGATACTGGTGGTATTTCAAGCTGACCCCAGGGAGCTCAGACAAGGGCTAATCCACGGAGGTGTGAGATGTGTGGCATGTATAGTTTTGATAATATGACACTTGCTACACCTTCTTAAACAAAATAGTACAGATGATTTCCCAAGAGGGAAGGGAAAGGGTTGATCCACACACTCCCTGTCTGCCTTGAGTAACATAGTCTCCCTCCCCATAACTATTTCATTAGTCTCTGTGCAGAGAATCCCAGCATGCAGCATGGCCAGGCATTAGAGAAGGTCCTGTATCCTCGGATGACTAGTCACTACCTGTAGTATTGAGCTCTTAAATCCGAAGATGGTATAAAAAATGTGCACTGAGAGGTTTTGAAAAATACACTGACCTGAAGAAGAAATGTTACCCTGACAGCTATGTCGAGAAAAATTCCAGAACAGTCTTTGCCAGTAATAGACATAGTATTTTGAAGACCTTTGCTTAATTCCATCCCAAGTATGGTACGAGGGGATATGGGCTCTAGGAATCTTAAACAAATTATGGGCTGAGGTAAGGTATAAATGCAAAGGGAACTAAGGGAAGCTTAGCTTTGCCCTTCCATTGAGTTTGGGGGCTGTGATAAATGTTCAGGCAGTATATTAATAACTTCACCCGTTGTTGACACACACAACATCATAGACAGTTACCCCTGGGTAGAACAACTCCACTGTTTTGCATATTTTGTTAGCTGGGGGTTTTCCCCAGAGATGCTCTCTCTTGATATGAATCCCCAGCAAAGACTTACCTCTGTTCAAGCTACCGTCCGTCCTTTCTGTATAAGCCACCGAATGTGGAAAGAACACAAGCGTTCCTCTGGAGCAAAGGACTCCTTGCTTGTGGCAAGAATGCTGGCTGCACAGAAGTTGGCTTCATCACCCTTGCTTTCCTGAGTTGTTGCCTATGAAAAAGGAAGACCATTGCTGTTTAATCCCTTCCCTTGCAATTGGTTTCCAATCCAAAGCCCCATTTACTACACTCCCCATCGTTCTTTCTTCAAGAGTGGGGGTGGTGCTCCCATTCAGACCTCATTCACTCTCTTTCCTGTTGTTTCCATGTAGTGGGGCCATTCACCTCCACCCCTAGGACTGATTCAGAGTTCAGAACAAATGGAATTTTGCCTCAGCTAGAGGAAAAAGTCATTATTCACTTTCTCCAAATTCCTGGCCTTAAAAAAAGTCAGCAACCTTCCCGGGATTAACCTCTCTTTCAGTTGAATGACAATAGCAGCATTCATTTCCTTCAGTGAAAATACCATTCTAATCATAAGATATGGTCTGACTTCATAAACCCAACAAGATTAGCTCAACATGGTATGATAATAGTACATTTTCCAAAGACTGAGTTATTCAGTCTTATCTATGGTGACTTTGCTAAATTTTAATCAATGTTTTCAGAATTTAAAAGATAAAGAGTAAAATAAGGTGACTGAGCTCAGTGCCTATTCTGGATTGTTCTCATTCAGAAAGATATCTTTTCTTTAAGCTTGAGTAAATTAAAAATAAACATAAGAATAAATAAACATAGGCTCTATTAGAAAAAGTCTCCATCCCAAGGGATGAGAACCAATATTCTGAGGACTTGGCAGATAAGCTGTGATATGAAAAAGATTCGCTTCAGGAGACAGAAGGAAATAGTTTATGATATTTGCTTCCTGTTTTCAATATGTTTAAGAAATACAGAGAACTGTTAAAGAAGAAAACTTATGAGAACAGACCAGGCAGAAAGCAGCTTGGTTTGAGATGTTCTTATGGAATCTAGCATTTTCTCTCCATTTTCCCCAGCTTTTCTTCACTCTCTTTCTCTTTTTCATTTTCTATCATAGTGCACCCCAAAGCTGGAAGCACATTTTCCCCATCTAAACTCACCTTGGTGATCTTATCTAGGCTGACGGCTTCTGATGTCAACAAAAGGTGTTCCCTTCCAGTTTTCTAGTTCCCAGCTCAAACTTTTCCTCTTAACTTCAGAGCCTCTCTCTACCCACAGCTATTCCATCTCCACCTGGTGCTGAAAAGCACATCACACTTGCCAGGCTCAGGCTGAAACTGCTGTCCTAGCCTTCCTGTTCTCTAACTCAATAAATGACAACTCTCTTCTTTCGGTGGCTTAAGTCATGGGAAACATGTCTATCTCCTGACACCTCACATCCCAAAAGACCTCTTGGTACCATCACAATGTATTTCCACTTTGACCACTGGAAGCCACTTACGGTTGGGTCTCACTAACCCAAGTCATTTATTTCATCCTGGACTGTTTCAGTAATTTCAATACTTTCCTGTTTTCCTCTTTAAAACCTATCCTCCACACAACCAACCTAAGTGGCCTTTACAAAAGATAGATCATTTCCCTTCTGTGCCTCCCTCATATTTGGCAGATACCCTAAATAAAATCTTTTTTCCTGACCTTCTGAGTCTAGCATTGTTACAGTTCAGGATCCTCTTAGCTTCACAGAAAACACAAGACCGCGACAGATGCAAGAACAGAAAGCCTTTTAATTCCAGTGCGATCTGGGATCCATTCCCTGGTACTCACTAATGCAACAGCAGTACTTTAGAGGGAAAGGATCGAGAGTCGTAGAAGAGTAGGGTTTATACATTCTTTAACTTTGGAAATTTTCACACAGATGTTTTGACATAGTTAAGACCTTGAGGCAACCACCAGATAGCCACCTTGCAGGTTTCATGGTTCTAAGCTTTAGTTTGTTCCTTTTGTTATGACTTCAGCCTTTACATGTTTTGCATGCTTGACCTCTAAGCTTTGAGCAATAATTCCTTAACAAATTTGGACTACAATAGCATCATCTGATCCTCACTAATGGTCTTGTCACTACCTCTGTTATACACCTCTTGTTTTCTAATTGAGGTAATATTGATTTACTACACTGTATAGGTTTTAGATGATAACAGGATTTAGATGACACTTTATCACCTCTGCAACTATATATATCACCCATACCTACCACCACCAATTTGTCTCCTCTAACTGTTTCATTTCTCCTGCCTTTCTGGTACCACTATTCTGTTGTCAGTGCCCAAGAGTTTGTTTTCTTCTTTGATTTGCTTTGTGCATTTGCTTTGTTTCTTTATATTTAACAAATGAATGAAATCGTATGGTATCTGTCTTTCCAACTTATATCAATTAGCATAATCCCCTCCAGGTCCATTCATGTCATTTCAAAATGGTGAGAATTCACCTTTTGACTGAGCAAGTATTCCATTGTGTACCTGTACCACATCTTCTTTATCCAGTCATTCTTCTCAGCCACTGGTTTGTTTCCATATCTTGACTATTGTGAATCATGCTCCAGTGAACACAGGGGTGCAGACAATTTTTTGAATTAGTGTTTTCATAGTCTTCAGATGAAGACCCAGGATTGGAACTATTAGGTCATATGGTAGTTCTATTTCTGACATTTTGAGAGATTGCCATACTATTTTCTGCAATGACTATACCTACTGCCACTAACAGAGTGAAATTGAGTGAGAAAACAGGCAAAACAAATAACCAAACTTGCAAAGGGGAGCAACTGGCCCTTTAAAGTTAGTCACACACCAGGTTCTTCCCAGCCTGCGCATGCAGTAGCAAGACCATAAAAACCTTAAGAGGGAGGCAAAAACAAATTTACTTAATAAAAGACAAATGAGACAAGAGTCACTGAGGGCTACAAAGGGACCCCTTTTGTAATCTTATTTGGTAATCTTACCACATAGTAAGTGGTCTCTAGTCCAAAGCATACATGGCTTTAGCAGTCATGTGTGTCCACAAACTGGTGACTGCCCCACCTTAAGCTGGATAGAGGAGTTAAGATGGTGTCACCACTTCTTCAGAAGACGCAGCTACACTCCCTCCAAGCCAGAAAAAGTTAAGAGGCATTGACAATCCTTCCCCAAAAGCAAGAGATTCAAATATAACTAGGAAAACCAGTATGGCATCATCAATTCTTCTCCAAAAGGCACTGCTCCAGCATTCTTTCATCTCCAGCTCCAAAGTGGTTCGGCATCAGCAAAACTCACTCAAAACCGCAACACAGTGAGCACTTCAGACATCTCATGTTGGAAACGGCAACACAGCAAACTCTCTTCAGTTCTCCAGAAGACTTCCAGGCTTTGCAGTTTCAAAATTAAACCAAGTTTTCAAGTACCGCGTTTCCAAGACAGCTCACACAGCTCACAAGTGTCTCCAACATGCTTCCCCGGGCTCCTCACTGACCTGGGCTGGGAATGGAAGCCCACAGTTTGGCTTTCTTCCTTCCCTGCTGCCCCACATGGCAACCACAGCTCTGAGACCTCCAACCTCCCTGCTGCTCCTCTCTACTCCTTATTTCTCCATTCTCCTCTCTGTCCTCTTCCTTTCTCTTCTCTACTCTTCTGTCTTGTTTTGTCTTCCCCTGTCTTTATCTCTGTTCCCTCAATTCTCTCTTCTCTCCAGAAGGCTTAACTTCCCTTCACCAAATCTCCACCCACCAATGCTAACAATAGCTATTTTAATATATCAACACCAGTACTGGAGGCCACAGCCCCCTAACAAGAGTACAAAGGTTCCCTTTCCTCTACATTTTTGCCAGTATTTATTGTTCTTTGATTTTTTTCATAATGACCATTCTAACCTGTCTGTTGCTCTCCCCTTATGATCCTTGCCCTCTTTGTATTTTTGTGACATAGTAAACTTGTTACCGCCTTCCTCAGAAACTTTACCTGTGCTATTTCTTTTCCCAAGAGTACCTTTCGCCATGATCTTCAGATCTTTATTGCTGCACAAATATTATGTCTTCGGAGAGCTTTTACATGAAACTTTCTTCTCTTATCATTCGCCATTGCTTTACCTAACTTAATTTTTCTTTATAGACTTTATTACTGGCAACAGTATAATTTACGTGAGTTAACATTTTTTGTCTACTTCTTCACTAGCATATAAATTCCATGAAGTTAAGAATATTGCTTGTCTTTTTTTTTTTATGGTGGTATTGCCAGAACCTTAAGGAGTAACTCGTGCATAATAGGGACTCAACAAATATTTATTGAATAAATGAATAAATGAAATAGAAAGCATTAAGGATATTACATTATTTCAAGAGTGATAATAATGTGGTCAGATATATATTTAAAATATATTACTTAGATGATGGAGATGAGTTTGAGTGTGTGAGAGCTTATGAGGGGACTACAAATGTACAAACTACATAGTGGTAAGAGAATAGGAAGTAATAGTATCAAGACTTGGTGACTAATGAGGAGAAAGGAAATGAGGAAGATGGAAGAATGAAAGATGACTTTTTGATGTTGTCTGGTGTACCAGGGTCATAGCAAATATTTGTTGAGTTATTTTTAGAATATGGCATATATAAGAAAAAATGAGAAGGAGTTTTGTTTAGGACATGCTATATTCTAGTGCTCATTGGGCCTTCAGCTGGATTTCTATAGAATGCAGTTGTACATACAGGTCTGAAATTCAGTGAAATTGACTCAAGATTGGTCATATATTTCATAGTAGTTTTATTGTAATTTAGTTCACTTATATACAATTTGCTCATTTAAAGTGTGCAATTCAATTGGTTTTAGTATTATGATTATTCAGTATTTAGCATTATACAACCACAATTACAATCAATTTTAAAGTATTTCATCACCCAGATGTAACCTGTAACATTAGCAATCACTCCCCATATCCTTTAACAACTTCACTTCATACCCTTCATACCACTGATATGCATGCTGTCTCCATGCACGCCTCTTTTCTGAATTTTCATATAGCTAGATTAATACAACAGATGTGATTGTCTGTATCTGACTTCTTAGCATAATACTTTCAAATATCTTTTGAAATTATAAAATAAGCCACTTTGTTTTATGATTATTCTTCTTTGTTGCTAAATAATATTCCTTGTATTACTGTAACACATTGTGTTTATGCATTTATCAGTTGATGCACATTTGAATTGTTTTTGCTGTTTGGCTATTATGAATAATACTATGAATATTAATATACAAGAATTTGTTCAGACTTGATTTACTTGCATTGCTTAAATGGCCAGGAGTGGGATTTCTGGGTTACAAGGTAACTTTTTGAGGAATTGTTATACTGTTCTCCAAAGCAGCTACCCCATTTACATTCCCAGTGCATAGGAATTCCTATTTTTCCATATCCTTGCTAACACTCATCATTAATTTTTGATCCAAGCCATACTAGTGTGTATAAAGTAGTATCAAACTGTGGTTTTGAGTTGCATTTTCCTCATGGCTAATGACATTAGCATCTTTTCATGTGGTAATTGACCACTTATATATCTTAGTTGTAGAAATGTTTATTCACATACTTCACCAATTTTTAAATTGGGTTGTTTTTCATTTTATTATTAATTTGTAATAGTTATATTTTATAGATAAAGGTCACTTGTCAGATATAGGATTGTTCATGATTTTGAGTCAAAATTATTCTTATTTTATGAAAAGAGTAATTCTCATTACTTGAGGAAGTTATGTATAGTAAGAACTGCAGGGAGCAAATGATAGCTAGAGTGAAAGAGCTCAATTTAGGAGGAAAGATGGAGAGTCAGAAAAAAATTATGAAGGAGTAAGCAGAGAGGGAGAGGTGAGTTGCAGGGAAACTGAAAAAGCAAAAGAATTTCTAAAAGCCAGATCAATACTGTTAGATGCAGCAGAGAAATGTATTAAGATGAAGATCTGAAATTGTAGATGAGGTGCCCACTGACTGGACCAAGAACATGTGGTACATTCACACCTTGTGATACTATTTGAACATCAGGAAAGATGAAATGTTGCTATTTACAGCAGAATGGAGGAAAACTTGAGGGACTTATGTGTAGCTTAACAAATCAGATGATATCAATATATATCAGACCTTTACACTCAACAAAATAAAATGCTTCCAGAAAATAACAAACATTAATAAATGAAATGAGGCTTTTACGGTTGATAAGGAGGAGGCAGCAAGGGGTAGAGAGGATGGTGCTAGGGGAAAAATTTCTTAAATTCCCCCCAAATGCTTATTTATAGGAATCTGATTAAGTAAATCATGATAAATAAGTAAAACTGTAGGTGAGAATGATACACTGGTGGCCACTGGTATCCTTTGTCAGAGTAGTTTTAGCAGAGTAACAGAGAAAGAAGGCAGATTGTACCATTGGTGATGAGAAAACAGGTACAGAAAAAGACACCAAGCTTCCAAGAAATTTCACCAAAAAAGAGATTTATAAAAAATTATAAGGCAGTTAAAAAGGAGGGTAGAATTGTGGAGATGGAAATTTTTTCTTTTTTCTTTTTTTTTAGAGACTCAGTCTCACTATATTGCCTGGGGTAGTCTCAAACCCACAGATTCAAGTGATTCCTAACCTCAGCCCCCCAAGGCAGGGAGTACAGGTACGTGCCACCACACCCCGTGGAAAGTTTTTATAGACTTATATAATGAGGATAAAATGTTGATGGGAAGGAAGATGCTGGATATATAGTAAAGAGAAATTATTTGTGAAGCAGCATTTGACTTCTGGGCAGATAGTCAATTGCGAAGATGGACACATTGATCTTAATTGGATGAGAGACTTATTCTTCAAAAGTGAAAAGGAGAAAGTAAAGATAAGTATTGAGTCAGTCAGCATTTTTGTTTTACTGCAATCCATAAAAACTCAACTCAATTGATCTGTAGTAGAAATAACTAGTGCTCATCAATATCTATTTCCCTCCCTCCTGGCTCATGGAAGTACTTGCTAGTGTACTTGCAGCTCAGTGGGGTCATATGACTCTTCTTCCTAATATATAGGGAGCAGATGAAATGAGTCATTTCTCTGCTAGGCAAAGGGGTCTAGGCAAGAGAAAGCCCAAGTATGATTTTTAATATCTATTTTTTTCCCCATGGTGTTTTGATGGTGGCTAAAACTTCAGGTATAGATGTTGAAGCCACAAGAAAGACATATATTGGATTCTTGAGACATCAAATAGGGACTTTAGTTCTTGATTGCCAACTGGAACTACAGTAGACTGTGAGAGTGGGAGGAACACATTAAATCATTGAAATCTGAATGTTGTTAGAAAAGTATAATTTATTGTTTCCTGATTTAATCCTTCCTGAGAACAAGTTAGAATGTACTGGACAATCAAGGAAGAGTTGAATAATATAGCTAAGGAAAAGATAGAGATGCACTCAAACAACTGGAACCATAATTTACACTGAGTTCAACAAGGTGGAGCTATATGAGCCTTCAACAGGGAAACCTCTGCAGCCAGGACAAATGAGATATTTAATAATGGTAATACAATCGGCCCCAGAAGACTTAGGAATTGTATGAATGTGCTGAATAACTCATCTGCTTAGATATTGCAGAGTGATGTCAAGATAGAGATTTTTAAAAGGCTGAGTCAGACACCGGTCTTCACCGAAAATGGGTGAGTGACTGGGAGTTCAGGAGATTATAGATAAGAAGGGATAAAGAGTAAATTTGTTGGGTGGCATAAACCTGAACAGATGAGGATCTGTACCCAAGCATGAAAGAGTAATAGCACAGAAATACCACTGTTGCTGTAGAAGAAGGTGTTCTCAACTCCAGGCGCAGGAGAAGTGAATATTACAGGAATGGAATCTTGAAGGAAATGGTATTTCACTTAAGATTTCATTTAAGATAAGACTATGAAAGATACAAGAAATTATATTTGCTGTAGATAGGTTGTGGATTGAAAGGGCAAAATGGAAACTAGAAGAAGGCAGCCAACTGAAAATATGCTTTGGTGACAGTTAATAACAAACTTGACACCGCACAAAATTGCATCCTCGACAAAGAAGCAGACTTGAGAAACAATCCCAGATCATGTAGAAAATGAAAAGCCCCAAATACAAGAAATCTAATCTTTGAATAATAGATATTTTTAAAGAATGCTTACTGTTAATAACAAGTGAGACAGTATATGTAAGAATGCTAGCAAGTGCTTGAAAAATAGCTTTTTTAATATTTTCACAAAGGAACACTGAACACACGAGCTTTTTCCAGCATAGAAGTCAAGGCAAGTACTCACGTGGTTCAGGTCTGAAGCAGGTGGAATTTAGGGTCACAAAGGTGAGGGTATCTCTGACAAAACAGGCAGCTAGTAAGGATTCTACCTGAAGTTAATAAATTGGACAAAGTTCCTTTTCAAATTTTTGCTTTTATAAACCCCTATAATATTTTCTCCAGGTTTCCTAAGTCCTTACATATTGCAGTTACTGAACCAAAGAGATGAAATACTTTTCACCCTTATTACTTTTTTTAGGAATATAATTTTTTAAAAGTGATGTTAGAAAGCCAGGAGTAATTTGTCAAATTTTCACTCATGCATTGGAAGACTAAGTTTAAAAAAGTATGAGAGGAATTTCCTATCAATGACTGTAACTTGATCATTGTGGATGATGAGTATTGAAGCAAAAGAAGCTTCCACAGTTTTCAATATATCAAGAAATGTTTGTTATTTAAATATGACCAGTATTTATAAACCTGTTAGATGAAAAATCATTAATAAAAATATTTCTTTGAAGATGAATTGGCTAGGTTCGGTGCCCTAGCAATCAAAAAAATTCTAAATGTAGACATACACCTAATAAAATGTCAAATTTTAGTAAAAAATAGTAAAAACATGTAGAAACAAATAAATAAGCAATCAATTACTTTAAAGGAACAAAAAGCTTGATAGGTTTGCATTACTGCACAATGTTCAGAATTTAATGGAATTAGGCTCCTTATGGAATTTTGTAAAAGAGAATATTAACCCAAGAATTTTATACTCTTTATTAAGACTTTTAATATATGAAGACAATAGAAAATTAATGTCAGGTATTTGAGCTTTTAGAAAATATGTCAGAGGAACCCTGCCTGAAAACATATGCCTGTTACCCATGCAGAGTACATGAGGTGTATTAGGAAGTTCTTTGAATTTTATCTCCCGGTGTCTGTCTAAATTAGTCAGTCTAGTTTCTTCTGTGGGTCAAAAACTGGGATGTGTCTCTGTCTTCTCGGGGAACTCGTGTGTAAGAGGAAATTACCTAGTCATGTTAGTCTCAAAAGTCCATCTCTGTTCCAAAGTTGGACATCCAGGATGAGTAACTCAAATGATGTAAAATTCCTTTTCTCTTCCTTTGCTCAGTCTGCTCAAGACCCGAAGCATACAGTTGGGAGAGGGATACATGGTCTCCTCCCTGGCACCTCTCCTTCTAACCCATCTTACTAGTGGTGGTCTTTAGCCATTTATGAAGCTAGTGCAAGGGCAAGGAAGGAGAGAGAGATAAAAGCAGGGAAGTATTTCTTTGACATTCAGGATTGAGTAGATGTTTAAAGCACTGCAACCAGAGAAGCAC
This sequence comes from Uropsilus gracilis, assembly GCA_004024945.1. Lineage (NCBI taxonomy): Eukaryota > Metazoa > Chordata > Mammalia > Eulipotyphla > Talpidae > Uropsilus > Uropsilus gracilis. Next base: position 124,251 of record PVHY01001355.1, read on the forward strand.
ACGGAAAGATATTGAAATAACTATAGTTTATTAGTTAAGAAATAAAAAACATTAGTTCAAGTTGTTTTAGATAGTTGCTTTTTTATTATGTTTGGAAATAAACGGAAGGTTAAGGGCCTAGATTGAGTTAGAAAATGGCAAGGGTGGGAAGTGGGGTGGGTGGAGTAAATAACATGTGGGAGAAACAGTAGTATGAGCTTCTTGTTTCCCATCAAGATGGGATCCATAGCAAAGGCTTCTTGTGGAAGAATGTTATTAGAAACTTCACTCTGGTGACAGATGAGCATTCATCTAGACATGGAGCCCTGTTAAGAAAGGGGTGCTGTGTGGCTGGGATTGAAGGTTACTGGCCCTGCTTGGCGATAACTGCTTGTGTTGAAATGTAACCCTGAATGTTTTGCATTTCTAGTTCGAAACCAAAATGACCCCATCTTCCAAGTCATAACTTAAATACTGCGTATTAGTTGAAAAATATATTTATAATTAATTATGAAAAAGGCATGGAAGACTAGACTGAATTTGTAGGACTAAATATGACAATCTTAGCAGTCATGGCAACATGAATTGTTGCTGTCAGAATTGAGGTGTGTAAGCAAGGAGGGAAATGTATCATAAAGCAGTTAGTCAGGGAATAATAATAAATTTATGGATCTAAACTTAAGTGTAAGAATTAAAGCATGATGAAAATACCAACATTAAAAGGTGGAGGGGCTTGTATAAATAATCCAAAATTTACTTTTCATAGCTGAAGGTAAAAAAAATACTATTTTAATTTGATAAGTAGATAAATGAGTAAATTAGCCTGCATTGCAGAGATAATACCCAAGAAACCTAAAAACATAGCTAAAAGAGTTATCATTGTTAATGCAGCTATTCTACAAAATTGTCAATCAAGTTCTACACCTTTGATTTTTTAAAGCGTATGCCTTATTATTTAACAAAAATAATTTTGAAGAACCAAGTTAAGTTAATTGAAGAGGAAGATGTTGGATGAGTTTGGTAATTCAAGATGCAGCTATGAAAATAGATAATATACCCCCAGTATCTCCTACAATACTAACTAGCATTGTTAAGAGACAGTTAGTTGTTCAATGATAAAAGATTGTTTGAATTACTTATCAAGGGGTTAACTTTATCACGGGGAAGGAAACCACAGCCACCTGCACTTATTGAATAGTGTGTCTATATAAAATGGTAAAGTTGAGAAATAAAAGAAGACATATTAAGATGACTAAATACAGAATAAAATTAGACAGGTCTTCAAGGACAGGAAGTGGCATTATCTTTCCTCCCCCCAAAAAGTTAAAAGCAAGTATGGCAAAGGAAAACCCATAAACTATGGGTAACAGTATGCTGATGTCTGTTGTAATATTTTCTGTGTTGAATTACTTCGTACTTTGTAAAAATTCTTAACCTTGATGCTGAATAAAATTAGATATTTAGGTGTAGTAACAGATACCTTACCTAACTCTATCTTACGTGTAAACATAAGTTGGAATTAGAAATAAATATAGACATTTCTAGGGATGCAACTCTGGGGTGAATTAAAGTAAAGCTAGATTTGCATTTATTCAGAGTTTTACTAAGATTTCTTTCTCATTTTAGAACACCTTTCATTAATGGTATTTATGATATTTGAAGTTCAATATGAAACTCCAGTTCACCCATACCGTTGTTAGGATTCTGCGTAAGGTTCAAACAAATTACTAATTTATTATGTCATCCAGCATAGTCATTCCTAACCATTAACATTTTGAACTTTACTGCATGACTGTTTATAGTAGTTGAAATCTTCTTAATATTTAATTATGATCATTAGAAGTTACTTTCATCTATCCATGTTAACTTGGCATATTTATTTTTAAGATATGTGTGGAGATTGAGTATATTATCTATGGATTTCATTTCTGAAAGAACTGAGAAGTGTTGATTCAACCTCAGCCTTCATCTTGTTACTGATCACCCCAATCTTACTCAACCTTTTTAAGAGAAATTAAGAACACTGGGAAAAGGACTGGAGCTCATGAGTTTGAGGGTCATTTCGTAGACTGTGGGGAGTAGCGAAGCCCAGCAGAGGGCGCCACAGGGAGGACGGATGCAAGATCAGTCAATCTAACAAATGGGAAGTTTTATTGGAAAAAGGACGAGGAAAACTGAGGCTTTATAACTAGAATTCATGAAATTGGTCAAGTTGTTGAGGGGGACTGAAAAGATACTCACAAAGTATGACGGAATAGAAAAATATGTAAGATTAACTGGCGTGGTGCTCAAGTCCCTCGGTAATTTTGACTTCAGGACAGCTCGTTGGCTTGAGCTTGGTGTCTGCCCACCAGCCCTTTCCTGCAGGTGGATCCTACTCTTTGTGTTCAAATTCTCATTCTATCCTTTTTCTTCCTCTTATGAGGACACAAATTGTCTTCTTTGCCCACAGATAAAAAGTTTTTGTTCTTTATCATGCAATACAAAAGAACTTTTTACTTATGAAAGTACACAACTGCGGGAGGGGACCAGCTGGAGTGGCCAGGGAGGGGAGGTGGTGGGGGACCCCCAGGGACCACAATGATGTGATTGATATGAAATATATATGTCTAGATAAATTACTTAATAATAAAAAAAAAGATCCACAAAGAGCTCATGCAACTTAGCAGAAACAAAGCAAAAAGCCCCGGTCAAAAATGGGGTGAAGAACTAAAAAGACAATTCTCAAAAGAAAAAATACAAATGGTGAATAGACATGAAAAAATACAAATGGTCAATAGGCATATGAAAATGGCATGGATGTGGAGAGAAAGGAACACTTTCATTGCTGGTGGGAATGCAAACTGGTTCAGCCACTTATGAAAAGCTATGTGGAGGAAACTTAAACTACTGAAAATGGAATTACAATATATCCACTTATGTACCTTCTAAATGTAAAAAGCCATTATATGATTGGACAAATATTATGATTATTGTTATAAATGGCACTAAATTCCTCACCTGAGCTGCCTGAAAATATGTGTAACATTCACCATATTCATGTAACTTATGTTTTTTCCACTACATGGTGTTTACAATAATTGCATTTTAGAATTGAGAATGTATCATAATTCTGACATTCTTTCATTGTAAAATAAAATATAGACACTAAGCAGATCACTGCAAAATAATTTGCTTGAATGTCTTTATTGGTAGTTGAGAATTAAGCAAAGATGAATAATATAAAGATGAAAGAGATGAATATACCTCTATTATTTGTTTGCAAATGAATAATGCAACTAATTTCCACATGAAAATGATTGTATATAAGATTGAATTCAACTTGAGCTATGAAAAAATTTCTAAAGTGTGTTTCAGTAGATAAAACTCTTATGAGGTTTTTTTTTTTACGTTGATGTTAGTGCCTTACTGGATATCAAAATTTGTATCTATTGCCTACCTTTTAAGCAATGTTTTCTTCAGTTACACTAGCTACATTGAAAAAAAATTAACGTTTTATGCTGCCAGTCAGACTATTCCTGGAGATCATCTTGCATAAATGAAAAGGTTCACGAAGACCTTTTCTCCTTAAACGTTATTTTACACCAGAAATAATTTACCTAGCTCAAAGAAAATTGCTGCAAATCTGGGAGGAGTATTGTTTACAGAAATACGAAGAAAACCTAGAGAAAAGCACCATGTTTCTGCATGGAAAAATTTAGTGTACAATTGTCAGTCTTCCTAAATTGATCTTTAGACCAAAATAAGTTCCGGATGAATATTGATTGTTAAATATTTCTAAAGTTTACTACAAACTAACTTAGAATTAATCTAGATGTTATATAACCTCAGAGAGAAGTAGGGTATTCTAATCCAAAAAAAAAAAAAAAAAAAAAGCATGAACATCACCAAAAATAACCATTGTGTTTAAGAAACATCAAGATGAACTGGTTTAAAAAAAAATTAGCGATGATGAGGGCATAAGCTTACATCTTTTTTTTTGTTTTAGTTTTTTTTTCTTTTATGCCTAATTGTTTACAAGATGTCAGGAGCTGTGTGTGCTCTCATTACTGGCCTGCTTTGATAAAGCTGCTGAAGGTTTGCTTAACTGGAAAATAATATCACTTTGAGGTGGAGTATATTTGGCCAAAGACTTGAGCAGTTTCAGGAGAAACTCCTTTGTTGTTGATTGTCTGTTGGTGACTATAAAAGTCTAATGCAAAATAAACTGGGGGCCACAGTCCAGAGAGAGAGGCTGTCCGGGTCTTCTTGACTCAACTATAATCCTTACCCTCCGCCTCGGGACCGTTCGATTACGTCATGGCTGGCTTGTGACAACAGGACATCTTCACTTGAATTTTGCCATAGGCTTACATCTTAATTTGATGAGGACCTCATCAAATTTATTGATTGTTACATTAATAGTGATATCAAAACTTTGTGAAAAAATGTCCCTCTTCATAGAATGAGGCTCAGTTCATTCTATGAAATCTTATGTAGATTTTTAAATGATGTTTAAAATAATTCTAAAACAAGATGGGAATGAAAGGTAATAGTGGTCAATAAAAATATTTAAGCAGGTCTAATACAGTTGAAAATTAGAGAAGCAAATATTCAAACACAATGGAGACATCACCTAGCACATTGGCTAGAATGAAACAGACTGAAAACAATTGAGGGTGAGTTATGAAGACACTCACACATGGCTTGTGGAGTATAAACTTACATAATCACCTGCTGGACACTAGCTAATGAAGCTGATGTGATGCATCCTCTATGTCCCAGCAATTCCTCTCAGAGCAGCCCCCTGCACACTGGGGTATTAGGATGTAAAGAATGCTCAGGGCAGCAGTATTTGGAATCCCCTGAAATGCCTGTCACTGGTGAGTGGAATAATTGTGGATGACTTGTGCTGTGAAACAAAACATGATAAAATGAGCAAATGAGCTAAACATCCCAGCATACAATGCAGTATGAAAGACATGACTCATCACAGAATACATGTTCATTATTCATGTAAACAAAGTTCAAAAATAAACAGAACTCCCTTATTTAAAGATCTGTACTAAGGTGGTAAACCCCTAAAAAATACAAGGGCATGATTATGACAATTATCAAGCAAATGTAACCTCTGGAGCAATGGAGGAGTCACAGCAGGGAAGGATGCAGGAAAGTAAAAGTTTTCTCTGCCTTGGAGGATTTGATTTCTTGATGAAGGGTATGATTGCATCTTTTAAACTGTACATACGTGTTTTTTACATAGCCTAAACCTGCATGTTATATATTAGGGGTTAAATTATGCCTCCCCCTGCATTATATTAAATTATATCCCTGTAATATGTCCTCATTTGTAATACTGCAGCATGCCACCTTATTTGGACAGAGTGTTGCAGATGTAATTAGTTAAGATGAGGCTATCCTGGAGTAGATGGGCCCCTGTTGCTGTGTGACTCATTGACTGGTTACCTTATAAAAAGATAGTCATATGAAGACATGTATGAAGACAGAGTTTACAGGATGAAACCATGTGAGGAAGGAGTGATACACAGAACAACCGGGGAACACCGCTGGCATCATTAGATGCTACGGGAGGGGCAGAAGATGGATGGTCCCTGACAGATTCTCCTTTTAGAATTCCACTCTCCAGAAGTGTCAGAGAACACATTTCTGTTATTTTAAGTCACCCATTATACAACTCTTTGTTATTAACAACTCTTTGTTAGTTAAGAAACTAATACATTGTATTCTAGTGTTAAAAATACTTTAGAAGTTCCTAAGAATGTATCTTTATGGGCTTAAATTTCTTGAATAAATCACCAACCAGGTACACTCAGATACATAATTCAAATATAGCCATAGGCTCTTCTGTTCAGAAAAGGAAAACTATACCGCACACCTCGACCAAGAGGTCAAGGATCAACTGTAAATGTCCAAGTACATTAAAAAAATAAAGGATGTGTTTTGTTCCAAGCTGGCCTATAAAATTTTCATCCTGACCCTTTGATTCCCTTCCTTACTAGAAATTCTCTAGTGTCTGAAGTGACCCACACATGGCTTCTGGGAAGACATTCTTATTTATTCCATTTCACTCCAGAGCGAAGAAGAGTTGACCTGAAAGGGCACCTGACCCAGAGCTCTTCTGGGGTAGAATACTGATGAACGTGGATGACTCTGTGGAGGACACTCTTTGGTTGTAATTCTGCAAGTGAGGAGCACAGTCTCGGAGTTTACAGTGCTATGTGCTCTCTGAAATCCCGCAGGGCAGGGTGCTGATTTGATATCAAATCCTAGTGTAGCCTTACTCGGATGTGTTCCATTTGATCACAGAGCTCTATCAAAAAGGGCATAATGGAGCAATACATGATGTTTTAAAAAGTAAGAGATAACAGTGTGATTACTCTCACATTTTCAAATACATAAAAAAGGTTAAGTACAGAAATATTTTTGTCTAGAAGACTAATAATGATGTAGGATAACACAGTGGTGAGATATGTTGAAGGTGGGCTGTCTGCATTCAAACTTCCTATTCTGTTGTGTCCTATTGCTTGGTATAGCTATTAACCTAAGTAAAATTTCTTCATCTATTAAATCCAGTTTGAAACACTCACTGTAAAGGGTTGCTAGAAAGATTCAATGGGTCAATAGATGAAAAGTGTTTAGCTCAGAATGTTGCAGATAGTCAGCGGCTAATAAGCATTAGTTGCTGAAATAATGACAATAATGATAATAATAGTCTGTTCCAGATTTATACTTAGAGTACCTATAAACATTCCAAGAGAAGGCCCCTATAGGTTTTCTTGATTCACTCCATTATAGTAGGCAGAAAAGTAAAATTTCAGCTTCTCAGGTTGACCATTCTAGCAATTAACTTTCCTTATTAAGAAATTTAAATTCACTGAAATCAACTCAGCATGGCATAAAGACTTGTAGTAAGAACTGAAACCATAATGTACATGGAAGAAAAGGTAATAAACTCTTTGATATCTGCATAGTGATGTCTTTATAGCTTTGTCCCAACAGCAAGGGAAACAAAAGACAATATCAACAAATGAGACAGCATCAAACTAAAATGCTTCTGCACAGTAAAGGCAGTCTACCGAATGGGAGAAGATATTTAAAACATGCATCAGATAGGGGTTCAATATTCAAATATATAAACAATCCATACGACTCAAACCAGAAAAAAATCAATTCAGTTTAAAAATGGGCAATGGCTCTAAATAAGCACCTGACTAATTGGAGACAGGCGGATGCCCAACAACAGTTACGCTTATCATCAGGGAAATGCAAATAAAAACCACCGTGAGATTTTATGTCACAGGTTACAATGGCTGGTATCAAAAACAAGAAATAACAAGTATTGACAAGGATATGAAGAAAAAAAAAACAAAACTTGTGAAATGTTAGTGGGAATGTAATGTAGCACAGTCACTAAAAAAAGAAAAAATAGAATACCATATGATTCAGTAGTCCCATTTCTGGGTCTTCATCTGAAAGAATGTGAAAACACTAGTTCTAAAAGATATCTGCACCCCTGTGTTCATTGGCGCATGGTTCACAATAGTCAAGATATGGAAACAACCCTAGTGGTTGACAAAGGATGACTGAATAAAGAAGATCACACACACACACACACACACACACACACACACACTCTCACACTCACACACTGGAATGCTACTAAGTCATAAAATGAATGTAATCTTGCCATAGGGCAACATGAGTGAACCTATAAGGATTAGCTAAGTGGTATAAGTTGGAATGAGAAAGACAAAAATCATATGGCTTCACTCATTTGGAATATAAAGAAACAAAGCAAAGGAACAAAAAAAAAAAAACAAGTCCTTAGATTCTGACAACAGAATGGTGATTACCAGAGGGGAATGAGATGGCAAGTAGAAGGAACTGATTGGTGATGGTGGATGTTGATTAAACATTTGGTAGTCGGCACAGTGTGATGTATACAGTTGGTGGGGTGAGAAACTATTCTCCTGAAGCCAATATATTGTTGCCAATATAATGTTACCCCAGGAAAAAAGAAAATCACTTCCGTATCTTGATCTGTTAGATAAGTGGGTCAGGTGAAATAATTTCTAAGGAGCTCTCCAAGCAACAAAAATGGATATTTCTAAAAATCTTTGTCAACTACAAATCAAACATATTACACTTTTAAAAATTTTATCTTTCCTTCAATGAGTATTCCTATTATACCAGCTTTAGCTCTTCTGGAACTGTCTGTAGGCCAGTTAGGTGATTAAAAGTGTTTGTGTTCTTTGTTGTGTTCCCCACCTAGGATGCCTTATAGGATTAGAGATGTTACCTAACCATGCCAATTTTCAGTCAGAGAGTTGGGCAATTTTCATACCACTGAAGTTTTTTGGACCAACTTTTAGGTTTACCTGCTCTGAAAAAGAAAAATGTGAAACAAAGAAGTTGATGACTTTTAAAGACATTGTATAAGCTTCAAACGCTGTACTATAACCATGGTTTTAATAATATTTGCTCTTTTATTGATAAAAGCTATATGGTTCCAGGAGTTACTTTGTTTTCCCAAGTTCACATGGAGCAAGAATTACAATTTAAGTTTCCGGTGTCGGGCGGACAGTCTTCGCTCCGTGCCCTTCTTGTCCAGGAGATGGCACTATTGCTCCAAAGGTGTGACTTCCTTTGGGCCCAGTGAAAGCACTTGGGGGTGGAAAACCTAGTATTTGCAGTCAGAAGTTGAAAAGAAAGCAGTGACAAACGACGGCTCAAGGAACTTTGGAAATAAGGCCTAGATTTGGTTCATCCTCTTCCTCAATCTTCCCTTTCAGGGGCGAACGTGAACTTGAAGACCAACAACCAGGACGAGGAGACCCCCTTGCACACGGCCGCGCACTTCGGCCTCTCGGAGCTGGTGGCCTTCTACGTGGAGCATGGCGCCATCGTGGACAGCGTCAACGCCCACATGGAGACGCCCCTTGCCATCGCCAGCTATTGGTCCCTCCGCTTCCAGGAGCAGGAGTACAGCCGGGAGCACCACCTCATCTGCCGCATTCTGCTCGACTACAAGGCCGAGGTCAACGCCCGGGACGACGACTTTAAGTCCCCGCTGCACAAGGCCGCCTGGAACTGCGACCACGTGCTCATGCACATGATGCTGGAGGCTGGCGCCGAAGCCAATCTCATGGATATCAACGGCTGCGCGGCCATCCAGTACGTGCTGAAGGTCACCTCCGTGCGACCGGCCGCCCAGCCGGAGATCTGCTATCAGCTGCTGCTGAACCACGGGGCCGCGCGCATATACCCTCCGCAGTTCCACAAGGTGAGGCTGGGCCCCGGGGTGCAGTTAGGGCTGGCTGGTCAGTGGGCTCAGATGGAGTTTGGTCTGGAGGCTCCGGGTACCTCAAGCTAGTGTGAACCTTTTAAGTCTTGGGGTGGACCAGCCCGGGTCCTCTCGCTGATCTTTCATTTACACGCCTGCCCCCATCTCCTCCTAGTCCAAGTTTGCGTGAAATCGCCTGCTCAGAGGCAGGAAGGAGAATAACAAGGGCAAATAGTTCCCCGCGTCTTGTGTGAACGTGGATTGTATTAACTTGGGAGTGCAGAAAGATCAGAAGGGCTCCAGTAACAGGACGGTGAGCTGTGATCAGACTTTTGTTTGCTTAGGAATCTGTGTGGAGACAAAGGGCCCTCGATTTTCCAGCTTGCTGAAAGCTGACATTCCTTAAGTACTTACTGATGGTTATGCTTACTGTTTAATTAATTGTATTTAGGAAGCACGTCATTGTGGCACTTTGCATTTCCTAGTTTAATTCCTTTCATTCTTATAACTTTCATATGAAGCAAATAATATTACTATCCCTAGTCTACAGAGGAGAAAACTAAAGCACAGAATGGTTGAGTAACTTGGCCGATCTCATACCGGTGCCAGGACTGACCTTGGATCACTTGGTGCTAGTATTCTTGTTCCATTACACTACAAAACTTTTACTTTGAACATTGTATTTTGATCATCTCTGATGGGTTAGCAGGAGCAAGATGCTCATAATATCAGTAAGTCTTCACCTCAAAGTAGTTTAGAACCTAGAGAGAGAGAGACAAATGCAGAGAGATCACTTAGTATGCTGTGGTGAGTGGTAAGTCGCCATGGTAGAAGAATAAATGGCAGGATAGGAGAATGAAAAGCCATACGGCCACATGGAGGCAGATTTGCATGAGGTTGGTGATGGCAACTCATTTGGAAACCAAAATGCATATCACCTTGAAACAAATGAATTGAAGTTAACGACAAGAAGAGTTTGGGGTATAAACTAATGTGGTCACAGGATACTTGTTGACAAAAATCTTAATAGTTTCACCTTTAAGTTCTACCTCCAGCTTTGGTAAATTGGGAGGGAGGGAGGGTGAAATCAAAGGAAGAATGAACACAAAAGATTGAGATGATGGTTCACTGATGACATGGTGGCAGGAGAACCTCAGGATATACAGTGATGTTAAAAAATATGTGTGTAATCAATAAAAAAAAGGGAAAAGAAAAAACAAACAAACAAACAAGCAAACAAAAACCAAGCAGATGATTAGATATTCTAAGGAACGCTTAGTCCACAGTTAGCATTTCCCTATTTGGTTTTGTTTTGCTCTTCTGGTTTCTCAAGTTTGGCCATACGCTAGGGAGATTTAGGATGGAGTTAGCTACTGGTAGATGACCCGCATCATAAACATTTCTGTTACTATCCAACAACTTTGTAAGAGAACTGGCCCCTTTCCAAAGGAAAGCTGAAGAAAAACTATTCAATTTACTATGCAGATGCTTCATCATGATTTAAAACAACTACTCTACAGGCCGACTTTCCAAAGAGAAAGTCATCTTTACGACAAGTAAAAGACTGACTCATTTATCCAGAAGATAAAGCGATTCGTTCTCTTGTGGATGGGGAGTTCGGTTGCCTTCTTTACAAGGAACAAGGTCAGAGCTGAAGATGCTGTCTTCCAAATACAAAGCAAATTTGTAGAGGGTGTATTTCACTGAAAGCCGATGTATAAATTACATAAGGGGGGAGGGAAGAATTATGGGGTTTGCAATTGCTTTCCAGGGTACAAAAGGACATTTGATTTTTTTTTTCTCTCAGCATAATTCAGGAGGAAGTGACACCCCAGGGAGGCAAGATTGGGTTTTCTTCTAGGGCAAGAAAGACATTTTTCTAGGGGAAGGAAAAGTATGTGAGGATTTGGGGGAGGTAAGGATGATTTCTGTCTTTGAGCAATGTGGTGTAAGAAACACAGTATAAGTAGATTCTTTGACCATTCAATAACTTTCTGTACACAAATAGATCAGTATTCAGGGAAGAGGAAGCTTTGGTGTTTCTCTGGTGAAGGGGCTTACAGGTGGCACCTGAGTTACAGTGGCATAGGAGGCAGGGAGATTTATCTGGACTCTACCTGTAAATCTATGTCTTTAGGTGTAGGATGATGAGGCATGTCTGAAATCTTTCCAGTTGCCACAACTGTAGGAAATAAAAAACATTTTTTGTGTGTGCAGTTGTTCTTCTCTTAAGGGAGGCAGAAGAGATTCAAAGAAGGTGAATTTGATCGCGCATTTTCTGTTTCCCATGCCAGCAAAGAAGTAGCAGCAGCTTCTCCCTGGTCCACATCAGTCTTTCTGTTACTGGGAGTAGGCCTGGGTTCTGATGCCTGTCACTGCCCAAAAGCCAACAAGCAGAGACAGGAGTTGAATCTGTAATCATTTTTATGTTTTAGATTCCTGGCTGTTGATCTGTGGGAATGGTGGGCATAGCACCCTTCAGCCATCTCATCTTGAATTGGCCTTTCTATGATGAGTTGCACAAGACAGTCATAAGCAAATGACCCATCAGAACAGCCTGACACAATGAGTGTTTTTGGTTTTTGTCATGTTGAACCCTAAGAACGTCTTAATCAGCTTCCAGTTTATCCTGACGCTGGTACGTCTGCTGGCATTAGTGTCTGGGACTCATTTGGGCATCATCAGGGCAGGAATCTCAGTTCAAAATAAGGGTTTAAAGAAAAAACAGATGCTATATAGTGTGTCCATGCAGCCCAGGCCGTGTGTCTGTGCAGATTCCTGTATTAGGTGTGGTGAGCTTCCCTTCCTCCCTAGTCTGCATCACTTCCTCCTCTGATGGTCAAGGTTCCTGGTAGTGAACAGAGAGCAGTGCTTTCAAGTTTGCTTTCTCTTGAGGGTCTTATTTTCTTGTCCCCTGTTGAGATAATCACTGATGTCTGAAGAAGGTATGTGCGGCTGTTTTTGTTCTGGAAGAAGCCCAACATGGCCATGAAGATAATTGGGAAGCAGCCAGGCTCAGTTGGGCCTTTCCTGCCACAGATGTCCTTTGACAGAAAACTAAGTGTCAGAGAGCAATGGCAGTGGGCATCTTGGACTTTATGCAGCTAATGGATACAGGTTAAGAGCTACTTGAATTGATTTAACCCCAATGAAAGGTAAGACATCACCGTCCTGTGTAAATGAAAGTATGCTGGAGATAAATTCAAGCAGCAAATGTATGAAGTTAGACTCCGAAGCTATAAATGAATTATATGTTTATATTTATAATTTAATTTGAACTGTTTCTGAGTAGAGGCTGGGAATGGGGTGGTTGAATAAAATATGGGCTGAATTTGGAAATCTGAATTTCCAAAAAATAATTAAATTTTAGTAGAAACACATCACAAGCAATAAAGCTATGTCTCATCTAGCTGAAATTCAAATATAACCTGGCGATCTAGTTTAATATTATTGTTTGCACAACCTAACAACCTTGATGGGGGTTGGGGGCCATAGGTAATGTGTTGAAAGAGAATACTCTTGCCATATCTCTTCTGCCTTCATTTCTCTGTGTTCTCAGTTGTGGCTAGAAGACAGAAGCAGAGTGAAGCTAGGGACAGTTCCTGCCTTGGGGATGTGGGCTCTGCATCTTTGTAGGCCGTGCTCATGCACAAGAGGTTGAAGGTGAGCGCCAGTCAAATGGATATCAACTGGACTGCAGGTCACCTCTGTGTACCAGGCTGCCCAGCCTGGGTCTGCTATCAGCTGCTGCTGAACCATGGAGTTGCTGCTTTTAAGACAGAACAAAGCTACAATGATAGGAATGATAAGAGAGATGCCTCTGAAGCGAAAGGGGGTTTGATGAGAAAGGGTTGCAACAAAACTTTCTGGAATGGTGTGAATATTCTGTATCTATTCTGCGTGATGTTTACATGGTTAAATTCATCAAACTGTGCTATTAAAATCGATGTATTTTTCAAATTATCTAAAATTTCACTTAATGAATAAGAATTGTTAACCACTAATTTTTTTCAAAAAAACTCTCAAGAAGTAGATGTGTGTGTGTGGACATAGGAATTAGAGTCTTAACTCCTCTATCTTCACGTGAGAGGTCTCAGGGGATGGGATGCAGGGTTACAGGGGGATCTTTGATGTTAAATCTGTAAAGTGGACATAGTTATTGGGTCAACTTCATGGGGCCTACTCCCAGAAGCAGGAAGACTGATGTGGGCCAGGGAGAAGCTGCTGCTGCTTCTTTGCTGGCATGGGAAACAGAAGTTGCTCAATCAAATTCACCTTCTTTGAGTCTCTGCTGCCTCCATTTTCCCTTAATAAAAACAATTGCACACAGACAAAAAGTTTTTTGTTTGAAGAATGGGTAAGCTAAAAGATAATATAGTCCCTAGCACTAATAAATCCTCAAAAATGGTAGCTATATTTTGTTCCCTCTTACTATCTCCTGCTTATTTTAATTTTTCAAGCTTCAGCCCTTTTCCATGTCTGCCCAGTTAAAGAACTGTCATGCCTCTTAGCTTCAGCCGGCATATTCTTTGATGGTGCACACATCTCCATCTCCATCATTGGAGCTTCTGTCACACATTTTTAACTCATGTTAGGACACTATCTGTGAAATATCCTCCTGCCTATTATCTGACCATCTCCCAATTAATATGCCCTTCCCATTTACCTATTTCCATCAGTTGGATCCTTATTTGTCCTTGATCTCAGGTTTCACAGTTACATTCTTTACTTCCCATATCTGATTGATCAGGAAGCTCTACTGACCCTTCCTCATAGCTTCAGTCACTCTTCCTGCCCCTGACCAATGCTGGAGCCACCTGAGAAGCCATTTGGTACCCGCCTGCTCAGCCTCCACACTGCTCTCTGTCCTTGATAGCCTGTTTTCTCCTTCCTGCTTTTTCTGATGGTGCTCAAGGGACTCTTGATGATCTTTAAGTTAGTCTCTTATTATTTACTGACATATATTGCTCTCTAACTCTTTGAAAGATCTGTGTCTTTTCTCCTCAACTAGGTTGTAAACCCCTTAAAGACAAAAAAACAGGTCAGAAACTTCTTAGAATTACTGTCATCATCCTAAACACAGTGTTCAATAGAGGCTTCCTAATGGAATGAATTGATTGAATAGGACCCTTTCTTGTTAAGAGTATGTAATAGCTTCCAACTGCTTGTTCAGCCAATGTCAGGCTGCTGAGGCAGACATTCCAGGTGTCCTGTCAGCTGGCTCCATCTTATCTGCACTGAACTTTAGCTTTGTCATAACATGGGGCATTCTTTCAGATAACCTACACACACACACACACACACACACACACATGCACGCATGCACAGGCATTCACACACACAACCCAGAAACCAAAATGAAAACTGGGTATGGGTATTAAAATGATCATATATCTGTGTCAGTTTCACTGGAAACCCCAGACAGTAAATGCCTCTCACTCCACAGTGAAAACAAGGCCATTCACAAAGCACTTGTAAGGCAGGTGTAGTGGATCAGTTTTTGGGACCTTTCACCTGAGAGCAGTAGGTTGCGGTTGAGATGGAATAGAGAAACATTGGAAATATTTGGAATTTAGGTACAACGACATCTTTCCCTTTGGAGGCAAGAATGGAGGATTTTTTTCCTTGTCTCATGTCCAGTGAAATGGGCTTTGAGAAAAATCAGATGGGAGCTTGATATACATGTTCTGAAGTTTTAAAGGGGAAATGGAACTGGTATGAAACTCATGAGCAGAAAATTTAAAGAGCAAAGTCAACAAGGCGTGGCGGTGTGTGCTGTAATCCAAGCGCTGCGAGGAATGAGCTCGTGGGTTTGACACTACCCTGGGCAAGATAGTGAAACCTGGTCTTGAGGAAAACAGCCAGGTGCGGTGGCAACATAGTGAGACCTGGTCTCGAAAAAGCAGCCGGATGCAGTGGTGGGCATCTGTAATCCCAGCTACCTGGGAGCCTGAGGCTAGGGATCACTTGAGTCCATGGGATTGGGACTACTCCGGGCAACACAGTGTGATCTAGTCTCAATACTTAAAAGTAAAGGACAAAGCCAGTGGCTGGAGATGCTTGTCTGGTGATGACGGAAAGAAAAGCCGTGAGGTTGGGTATCTGAAGTGCCTGTGTAATGCCGGGACAGGGGTGCACGCTCCTCATGGACCAGATACATTGGAGAGCCAGCCAGGCTCACTTTGGAATGAAAGTAACCCCACACAGTGGATGTCCAGCATGCCATCAGCACTCCACACTGCAGTGGACGCCCAGGAAAAATGTCAGAGGTGTTCTGTGAAGGCAAAAGCTGTTGTGGAGGGGATGAGCACTGTAGTGACCTATGTGAAGAGAAGTGTTGTCCTCGTGTAAGGAGGGAGCTCATTGTGACACCCACAAAACCCAAACCGTACACATTTTTTGCCTGACTGACTGCAGTTTTGGGAATTCCCACAACCCCTTCCTTGGACTTGATAATTTCCTCAACAATTTACAGAACTTGAACACATTTTATTGACTAGTGCTGCTTTATTATAAAGAACACAGTTGGAACAAACAACTGAAAGTGATGCAGAGGGTGAGCATGGGTGAGGTGGGGTGGTCCAGAGTGCCTGTGCTCTCTCAGGCCATGCACCCTACAATACTTTGATGTGTTCACCAATTTGGAAGCTCCTCAAACGCCATAGTTGGTTTTTTTTTTTTTTTAATGAGGTTTAATTATGTAGGCATGGGTGATTAAATCATTAGCCATTAGTGATTGAACACGAATCTCCATGCTTTGTCCCTTCCTCAGGGCTATAGGGGTAAGGTACATCAGAGTTCAAACCCTCTAATCAAGACTTGGTCTTTCTGGAAGTCACACCACTCAGGTGCCTCTAAGTGTTATTTTATTAGTATAAACTAAACATGGTTGAAACGGTCTCATTATGAACAGCAAAAGATGTTCCAATTACTTAAGAAAATTCTAAGGGATTCAAGGATTCTCTGATAGGAACAGGGGAGAAGGACCATGCTATTACACCAACAGTACCTCCCGTCCTGATGTAGATTGACGCCCGTTGGCCTACAGGAGAAGAAAAATTACTTTTGAATAAATTTTTGGACCTCCCACAGTCAACTTAAAATGGACATTTTGAGGTTGACCTGTGGGGGGCCATGTGTGCCCTGATCGGCACATGCCCGCCGGAGGCCGGCTGGCAGCTGCACCAATTGCACACCCCCCTCCCCCCCAGCACCCTTTGCCGGCAAGCTGGATGTTAAGAGGGGTTAGGGGGCTGGCCAGGGAGACCCCAACCGGACTGCTGCATGGGCAAGATAAGATCCACTCAGCATCAGGGAAAACGGGGGGCAGGGAGGTCTTGCCAGTTCATTCTCACTCCACTTAGTCCTCAGGAGGAATAAGAAAACAAACTTGGCAAAAAGTGACATAGAATGCGTGAAGGACCAGATAAGGATCCTGCCCTTGCAGCTGGGCAGGACGTAGGAGAAAGACTGTCATAAAACATAATGGACTGGAGAAACAACCATGATGAAGACCTATCACGAAAGTGTGCCTACAGACTCATCAGGAATGGATGAACCAAGACCCCATTTCAGGATGTCACCCAAGAAAACAAGGAGTCTCACCCCACACTGTGGGAGAGGAAGCCCACAGCATTGGGGACTTGGTTCCACAACAAATCTGCAAAGGGAGAGAGTGGAGATCATCCACAAAGGCCATTGGTAGATGCCTACCCTCTCTGAGAAACCTCACTACAGGAAACCACTCAGAGCAGGGCCCCCAAGCCAGAAGGCAGAGCTGTGGGGTGAAGAGGCAAAGTATATACCAGGAGAATAGACTGGAAGGGGCAGCCAGCAATGAGAAGACATTGTTAAACCTCAAATGAGCACGGACTGGCTGCCCATTGCAAAGTTAAGACTACAAACCTTCACACACAGAATGCTGTGCAACAGGAACACAGTCCCTCACCTGTCAAATAGACACAACCACAGAAAAGGAAGAGAGACCTATGGACTGAACATAAATCATCAAATGAGAGAGGAGTCTGAGTGAACGGACAGACCATAGGGGTTGGGGAGTGGGGGAGGTAAGGCATCCCAGCAACCATTTATCTATGGAAGAAATTTTTAAAAAAGTGAATAGTAATAAAATTTTTTGAAATGGACATTTAAAAATACTGACTGAACTTATATTTTTATTCAGTTTAGAATACCTGGACCGCTTATTAAAAATTAAATGGAAACAGGTGTGGGTTCACTCTGAAGTGTCGGGTTAGAAGTGGAAAAGAAGGACCTTTAGGCTCAGTTTTGAGTGGGAAAGAAAAAGGGAATGAATAAAACTCTATTATTTTTGTTGAATACCTGGAGGTTCTGCTCTGTCGCCATAACTTTTACCTTTGCTGATACGGATATGTGAATGCATGCATGCTGGGGGTCATGAACACATATGACACACTGCCATTCAGGATCTAAGGTAGAACTCATCTCCTTCAAGAAATATTTCCTGGTCACATAACTCTTCTGTTGAAATTTCTATGACCTTTTTTTTTTTCTTTTAAGCAGAGCAAGAACTTTATTGTGTGCCTGATATGTCAAAGCACTTTATCAGCGGGGTATCAGTCCCTATTTTTTAAACCAAATAATCTAACATAAATATAAGAGCTAACCTTATTATCTCCACTAGCCACACTTGTTGATTATGTTTTTGCTTCTTGTTTTCAAGGGAAGCTTCTTGCCAGAACCCAATATGCTTTGCTTTGGGGGTAAGACTTTAATATCCCAGTACTTGTCACTTAACAAATCTGTGTGATTGATTGGTCAGATAGGACCTAAATTCATGGCAATGTCAAAGGCTGGTTATGAGTACAAATATCCCATCTGGTTTAAAATCTTAAACTAAATGTTTGTCTCCTGATGGAAATGATGGCTACCTTGACTCATCTTTTTTTTTTTTTTTTTTTTTTTTTTAACAGTTGCTTGGTACATGAATAAAATAACTAAATTTCAGGCCATCTTTTTTTTTTGTTGATGAAATTTAAATACTAGTGAGGAGTGAGATTGAAATGTGGCATCAACCCTCTCCTGGCATTTTACTAGGAAGAAACCTTTGGTCAACTTTCATGATGCTCTGTAATTTGCTTTATCTCATAGCCACCATAGAGCTAAGTGTTGGATAGACTTTTTGAAAGTAGACTTTTCTCCAGAACTGAAAGAGTTTCCCACATAGTTGAATCAGTCTCTTAAAATTGCTTCAGTTATGTTCAGACCATGAGTTATTTGGCTTCCACCTTCTTTTGCTAGCACCTCTTTTTCATTTGTTCCTAGATGTTGAAGGAAATTAGTTTGATTTTATGAATCCTTCCACCTATTTGTGGACTTTGCTGCCTTTGTCAATCTGTCATTTTACAAGAAACCATGTTCTTGGTTTTAGCAGTCACAGATTGTCTCCAACGTATGGTGAGGTATCAGGCACAAAGTGTAAAGTCCACTAGATTTGGAGTCTGACAGTGTATTAAAAAACTCAAAGGTGTGAGGTTTGTCCAAAGCATTTTTGGGATCTGATAAACCAAATGTTCTTTTAATTGGAATGAGTAAATCATATATATGTGCATTGAACACCTGAATCCTATGCTTCCTCTGCAGGTGATAGAAGCTTGTCATTCTTATCCCAAAGCAATCGAAGTTGTTGTCAATGCTTATGAGCACATCAGATGGAACATAAAGTGGAGGAGAGCTATCCCTGATGATGACTTGGAGGTAGAGTATCTATTAAATATGGTTTCCACTAAAAAAGTCTGCCAAGAAAGTAGAGAAAATTCTGGCTTGAAAAATTGCT
Source organism: Uropsilus gracilis (assembly GCA_004024945.1). NCBI lineage: Eukaryota > Metazoa > Chordata > Mammalia > Eulipotyphla > Talpidae > Uropsilus > Uropsilus gracilis. The sequence goes on from PVHY01001355.1 coordinate 143,327, forward strand.
TCTGAGAATGCTTTTAAGCCCCATGCAAATTCAGTGAGACACAATGCATACATGCAAGTTATATGTAGGAGAGTAAATAGACCCACTAATTACATAGTGCGTGGGAGTGCCTCAGGGATCTCTCCTTGAAGGTCAAGTTGGACAGTTATGTAAAGGTGGTCATTTTCCTTTTTTCCATCAATTTAAATAAATCAAATAATAATAATATTTGGGATTACTCACATAGCATTTTTACCAGAATATTAAAGTATTATGGTAATGATTTCATGCATTTTTTAATGTCTAGAAGCTTTTAGTAAGCAAGAAACAGTATCATGAACCCTGGAGTGAATCATATAGTAAGCTGTTGATGAAACTTAGCTTTCGCTCTACTTGTGGACTTTGCTGCCTTTTTCAACCTGTCAGTTTACAAGAAACCACTGTTCTTGGTTTTAGCAGTCACAGATTGTCTCCAACGTATGGAGAGGTACTGGGCACAAAGTGTAAAGTCCACCAGGCTTGGAAGCTGATGGCTTAGGTGGCATCTTTTTCTATTTATTAGTTGTCTAATAAAGAGTTCCCTGACCTGCCTTAGTTCATTAATTGATGAAATATCAGAGTGTATGGATCACACCAGGCACATAAAGGACATCTAATAATAGTTACATTCATTTAAAATTATTAGTCTAGACAATTCACATGTATTTTACTTCATTTCCTGGGTTCTGAACTATAGCATAGCCCCTCCTCTTTTCTTGCCTTATGTACCATTCCCTCACTTCCCTATCTTGAGTTTATGTTTAAACTTTCCTTTGGCTATCAGAGACCCTAGAAGGCTACAGTTCTTTGTAAAGGGTGGGGTGAAAGGCACACTAGTTGCATTGGGGGCAGTTGATGTGAACCGTGGCACTTTTCTGACTTGAATCTGTCTTGCCTTCTTTTTCAGAGACACTGGGATTTTTACCACTCCCTCTTCACGGTGTGTGGTAACTCTCCAAGGACTCTCATGCATTTGTCGAGATGTGCCATTCGAAGAGCGTTGCACAACAGATGTCACAGAGTAATTCCTCTGCTTTCCCTCCCATTGTCATTGAAGAAGTACTTGCTCTTAGAGCCTGAGGGAATCATTTATTAAGCCTTATGAGACAGAAGTTCCCAGTCCTAGATGTTTAAATGGACTTGCCTGGTAGACACAGTTTGCATAAATAAATGGTACTTGGGTTGATTATAACACTTTAGGGATTTCAGAACACTCTACAAACACCATGTCATTAATCCTAGGGTGAGAGGAAATAAACAAGAAATAAAGTTAAGGAATTCTCAAAGACAAGAATGTATCCAGAAGATACTGATTTAGTAATGATAGCATTTATTGAGCTCTTAGTAGATGCCTGATAGATTTTTGTCAAACTTTCCATATCTGAACTCGTTGGCAATGGGACCCAGGTTTTCTTACAACCAATCTTATTCTCTCCCCCTTTTTTTTTCAGTAATACGTTTACATTATTTTTCAGTTGACAAAATAACAGGCTTTTATGATTGGCCAGTTAATCTGTGGTGTCTTACTTTCATTACTACTTTGCAGCAATTACCTCTTCTAGTTTACAAACTCTGATTCCCACTAAGACCCTTCAACTTATTTTTAGTGATGCAAGCATACGAACCTAATCAAAACCAAGGAGAGCTTTGGCTCAAATTAGAAATAAAAAGCAAAGACTAGTTCTAATGAACATTGAACATTCTCACTGAGCCAGAACCTGGAGGTGCACTCATGAGTTGGAAACAACTCCCACCCTCCAGGATCTTACCATTTAACTGAAAATCCAGACATCAAATCAGAGAACCACTGTGTCAGATAACAGACCCCTTCTTAGTGCTTGCCTTGCCAAGTCATGTTTCTGGCATGACTGTTTTTCCTTTAAAGCATGAAAATAAAGAGTGAAGGGCTATATAAAGAGGGCTGTTCATGTTCATTTGTTCACTTAAAGTTTCTCCAAACACCCTTTTTATTTCAGTACAGTTTCCTCTTTGGTGCTTCTCCAGACTCACTGAGAAGACTGTTGCACACTCAGTGGCTCCCATGGATGTGACAAGGGAGTTTAGGGAAATGTGTGGGAGGAAGCGTGTGAAGGGAAAGACTGCAGTTGATTACTTTGTTCTTTTTGATGTGACAGAATAATACCATGTCACTGCCTTTAACTGGGAGGTCAGGAGCACTACTAGTAACACCTGGCTGTAGGAAACAGACTAGTTGAAAACAATAGAAGTTTGAGAAACTTGCAATGATAAATGTGTTAATCAGGCTTTATAGTTTGTAGAAAGAAATATCGATATCTAACCTCTGGACATCATGGACTAAGACGTCCACTTTGACACATTTTTTGTTCTTGCTTAGTTTTAGATAAGCTCATTGCCACTTAGCATCAGTTTTTAGTGGTTCAAGCAGAAATAATGAGGCAGAGATGGATCTACCAATTGTGAACAGGTTTATTTGTGTGATTTCCCCTCTTATTTTTATGGTTGAATTTTAAAAGTAGAGATGACGTAAAGTTTTCCACTAACCTACTGGTAGACTGTGCTTCTCATTCGTATTTGTAGACTTCTGTGCTGTGTAGGAAAAATCAGTGGTGGAAAATAATGATCTTCCTGAAGTACTGGTTTCACTCAAATATTTGAGAGAACTATTTTGTACTAAAATAAGATCTATATTATAGAATAGAATGCTGAATTTTATGAACTGTTGATCTTTCAAAAGGATCCTTCCCTTGTAGTAGCTGAGATGCAAATATCTATTTATTGTATCCTGCCTACCACACTGAGTAGAGGTGCAAGCTGCCCTCTTCCACATTTGGGAATATTCTGGCAGATATTTGTGATTCTCTGACTTGGGATAAGTGAAAGTGATGCTGAGGAGAAGAAAGGGGATGTTCTTCGCACAGTGAAATATTGTGTCTCAGCCTGCTTTGATTGTGTGTGCTTAAACACTTTGTGTCATTTAGCATGTAATACACGACTATGTGTTTTGAATTGTTTAACTGTGGTTTTAAAGTTATTTTTCCTTATCTTTGAACCTGTATTTCAAGTACTTACATAAAAAAAATAAAATAAAAACTCTTCTCTTTCCCTCTATCTTTGTGAGTTGTTTATTTCCTAACTGACTTTTCAGCAGACTGAAGAACACTTTTCTTCAACAGGGAGAAAAAGAGAATGAGGAAATATGCTTGTAAATAAGTATTTCAAAAGAAAGTAAAGGGTAAGCGGGATAGAACACAGGCTTTTCCTATAGTAACAAGAGCGTTTTAACAATAAAGAAGTTCTGCTGAGTCACTATCTTCTGCCTATCACCATCACTGTCCTCCTGGGTTTTCCATTTCCCTTCATTCTCACCATTCACACAACCCTGGGCAGTAACAACTTTCCTTACTCTCTGTAAATAGATATTTAATAGCCTAAAAACCAAAAATGTTACATGAGTCAGGTTCTTCCCTGTGAGGAGAAAAGCAGCCTAACTAGCTTTCTCCTCAATCAGGGTCACACATTTGTGCTCTGATTTTAATCACCTAGTGTTGCATCACCACTTTCTTCTTACATTCTGTACCTAGTGGCTTCTAATAAAAATCACAGCAGTCAAAAGCTGACTACAGGGATAAGCAGCAAACCATTTGCAGTGCTTTAGCAGCGTTGGAAAAAACAGCTGAGCCTTAGAATAATAATTAGGAAACACTGAGAAAGTTTCCAAACTTTTTCAAAAGAACCTAGATTTTTACTTATTATTATTATTATTATTTTTGTATTACAGTCACTATAGCTTGTACCCAGAAGGAACTCATCCTTTTTCTATAGGCAGATAAATGGACACATTACAGCTAGTCTGGTGTCGAGTTAGGCTGTGCTTTGTCTGTCTGGGCTCGTATCTTGACTTCCAAGCTTATTGGACCCATTAGCAAGGGAAAGTGACACAGTGCCCTTGCTTCAGTTTCCTCTGCTGCTAAATGGGAATAATTGTGGTACTTAACCTCAGAAGGTTTTATATACAGTTTTCTCTATTTGCAACGGGGTTACATACAGATAAACCAATGCTGCATTGAAAATTCTGCTAAGTCAAAACTGCTGACTGCGAACCGCCACCTCTTTGGGCCTGGAGAGAGGGCGTCTGTTGTGGTGTCCCCCAAGTGTGCAAGGCTTCCAAACCATCATAAGAACTGTAAGTCAAGCAGGGTAAATTGAGGGCCATGTGTGTTCTTTCTGAGGTGTAAGGGAGGAAAATGTTTTCCTCAGTGCTCTTGATGGTTTGAAAATTAAACTAAGATAGTAATAGAAAAGCATCCAGATGTAGTTAATATAAATCTTACATGACATGGGCGCCTTCATGAGAAAATGAAGACCCGAAGAGTAACAAGATCTGAATTTTTTCAATCCTAGGTGTGATGACAGCCATGTAGAAATGGAATGAGTAAAGGAGTATTCGGTGAGTGTAGTATATGGAACAAATGGGGAACGGCAAGGCCCTGTGTTAGAATTCTGAGTCTATCTTTCTTAAGAGATGAGGATGCTCCTCCTCCCCACAGGAGGATTTTTTACTTTCTTTGGGAGAGTGGCTGCCGGTTGATCAGTGACCTTCCCATTTGTTCAGTTTCTTTGAATTCCTTTAGTTTAAATACTCAATATATTAAAATACCATAATTTGGGGGTAGTGCATCCTTAACTACACTGGAGGGTTAATTTTTTTTAGGTATTGATAGAGCATGCCACTCAGTTATTATTTATTATTGTAGTCCTTGTCATGAATAGTTTAGGGATATGTTTCTAGAAATGAAGTGTATATTCTTAGAGTGAAACTATAGCTGAAAGGGATGCATAGAATTGGTGGGAGACGACTTGGGGGTTTTGTGTTGATACAAAGAGGTAGAAAAAACATTGATTTGGGGGATAGCAAACAAGCAATTTAATTTTTGAAATTTTGCTCTTGTGAAGTGGGTGTATTAAGGATGCAATGATTGCTTTTACTATTTCAGGAAAGCTGTGAAATCTTGAACATTTATCATGTGTTTAGAGAGTAGCTGTTGCCATCTGCAATGAGAGGGAGAGTAGGAAGAGATTAACCTTGTAGCAGGAGTATGGATTGACAAAGAAATTTCTAGCACTGAAGTTTATTGCACACCTGAATGAATGAACATGCAGGGGTGGAAAACATAAAATTACTTTTCAGTTTGCAGAACGTTTTGGGAGGAAAGGAAGTATTGACACCATTGCAAGTTTCACTTCTAGTAGTTTGGTATTTTTATTTTTATTAAGAAATAAAAATTTAAGATAGGTTTTCAGAACAGATTCAACTGAGCTATATTTCTGTCTGCCAAAACAAAATAAGGGGGAAGGTGAATAGAAATTATTTCCAAAACCTATGTTTTAATGATAAACTGACTTTATCATATGTTTGGCCACATCTTTCACCAATGAGAAGCAGTGCATGAAATATGCTATAATATGCTCCAGGGAGCAGTTGCTTTCTTTTCTATTTTTTCATTCTTTCTTTTTTTGTTTATTAGCAACACGGGATGGGTTAGATTTCTGTATTTCCTTAGTAATTGGTTTTCTCAGATAGAGGTATGCCTCAATGATATTGGATAATAACTATGCAAATGTATGCTAATCCAGCTAAGGAAATAAAATAATGATGTCACCTTGTACTTTTCAAGCAATGGCCACCAATGGGGTTAGTTCCTCATACATACCTGGCAAGGAAGAATTGACTAAATGATCTCACGTAGTACATGAGGCAGTCTTACCAGTAGAAGTTAGATATTTGGGACCCTCTTAAGATCCCGACATGACCAGAATGAAAAGGGAAGATGTGTACTCACTACCCAATTCCAGATTTTGGAGAATCAAAAAGTCAGTTGATTAACAAGCAGTGAAACCAATAGAAATTAGATTACAATCCATTTGATTCAGGAAACAAGACATGCAAAATGGTTGTCTTTCTAAACATTCCCTTCTCACTTATTCTTGATCCTGGCAGCATGATTTCCATGGGGAACATCAACTGAACTCCTGCTCCTGGCCTCCTGATGGGGTCTATCAATGGGAAGACTTAACAGAGACTGACAGAAATGAGGATGTAGAGATAGGGAAGCGTCCAGGTTAAGTCTACTTTTGGTGGTGACCAGAATCCTGTCCCAAGACTGCAGCTCATGTTTGAAGCCCTTTTTTCAAGCTCTCACTTTCTCTGTATTATAGTAACTGCTTTCTCCGCTTGCTCCTAGCATAGTCATGACTTCCTCCTGTTGCTGTTGTCCTGGGTGCTTCTGCACTCCTCGCTATCTAGATTTCTAGAAATGCTCATTGATGAAATTCTTTTCAGTCACTCCAAAGAGTGCCATCCATGTCTTCTTGGGCTCTTGACAGATCAGTACACAGACACCTGTGGCATATTGGTGAGAGCCTAGGTGGTGGTCTGGAAAGCCAGTGACTTTGACATTGAAGGAAGATAGACATCAACATTTGGTCTGAGTGTGACCTGAAGAAGGGCGGAGTTTTGGGTAGTAATTCATCTAAGTGTGGAATGGTAGAAGGGGTGGCATTTAGATGACTTGTCCAAGGAAGGGTTAGAGCTAGAATATGACAGTAATTACCATCACTCATTAGACAGCTTGATAGCAGTAGATGAGCATTTGTTACAGAAGTAGAGGATGAGGTTGACAGAGTAGGTGTGACCAAGTTATGAAATTTCTTGAACAATGGTGAAGCACCATGGGGAATCATGGACTAGTACTGTTATCATAACTAATTTTTTGAATTATAACTTTTATGGTAACAATAATTATGATAGACCTATGTAGCTTTTATATGATATATAATTTTGAGAGTGGTTTTCATGAAGATTAATACAGATAATTGCCTTTAAGTTATCCTTAGCTCTTCTTCCATGCCAAAAAAATTACAATTGTAAAGATTTAGATCTGAAAAAATACCTATACATCAACACCTTTCTTCTCATAGAAAACAGTCACAGGAGGGGACTAGGTTAAAACAAAAGGATTATAACTGACTTTTTTTAATATCAAAGGTAAAATATCTTTTTTTAATTTCATGAAAAAAAATCTTCTAAAGCATATATGAAGATGACAGACAGGCAAAATTCAGAGTTCCGGGATTGCTTATAATTCTCATCACAGCAGTGTTCAAGTAATAAATTGTTTACAGCACTGACATAATCACAATTTCCAGGGGGCCCAGAACTCCCACTCCTGCTAAAGTCAGAGGGACAGTGAAAGGCCTTTTCTTAGGATGATCCATCAGGGAAAATTTAGGCAGCAGCAAATTGTTTCTAAGTGACCTTTGGCTATTTATAACATAAAACTATGCTCAAAGAAACGTCAATGTTTGCTCTATGGGTTAGCAGTGCTGGGTGGCACAGGGGGAGAATGGATTTGAACTCTAATACTTCAGATTTTCATCTTGTGTTCCATTTTAGTTTCTTTTGCCTTAGTATCTATATGAAACTGGGCCAGTTTCTTAATCCAAGTGTCAATTTCTTTATTTGAGTAGCAGTGACTCCCAAATTTACAAGTTTCTTTTGAGAATGAAGTGGAGTGCCATGCGTAAAACATCTAAAGTCTTATATGTAGCTAAACTGGGATTGAAATCAGGACAAAATGGGGGCAGAAGCTGCCAACCAACAATCCATAGGGGGAAAAAATTGGCTTCTTTAAAACTGCAGCTTTCTCCCCAGATCCACATCACCCATGTGCACAGTAGTTGCCAAAGTCATAAACCAATTTAAACAATCAGGTTTTATTAAAAAGGGAAATTAACCAGGAAAACAAAAAGTCCGTAATGTCGCAAGGGGCCAATTATTTTACCCTAAGTACCATTTAGTCCGAAAGTCCCAAAGTCCCAAACATATGTCCAAGATTTTGCCCCTCCAAACCTGCAAGCACCCTGCAAAGTCCAGTCCTTCTCCAGTGTCTTCTCTTTGCTTCTTCTCCAGTGTTCTGAGCTGCTCTGCCTTTCCAAGCCTCTTCAAATTTCTTCCACAATTTCTGGTGCACAAATCAGCTTTCCAAATCTGCCGCCTTGCCGCAAATCCAAATCCATGTGCTTCCTTTTACCAGGCCCGCCTTCAGCGGTGGCCTTTGGTCAAACCCACCAGGCCTGCCCTCAGCAGCCCCTGGTTACTCCTGGCTTGCCACTCTGGCATCCAACTCCACACCAGCTACTTCTCTGCTGGCCATTCTTCTACCATGGCTCCTTGCCACCACCAGCTCACTCTCCCAGGGGACTTCCCCTGGCCAGGCCACAGAGGCCTGTTCTCTCAGTCCATGATTCTTATCTCTCTTTTCTCTCTCCTCACTCCTCTCTTTTATCCCCTCATCTCCCTCTTCCCATTTTCTCTCACGGGTCTTTCAGACTCCATCCACCGGGGCATTTTGGCACCCATATAATTTTTAACTGCGTCTTTACCCTGTATCAGGATCAGTGCTCAGGTTGTAATCCCTTACGTGGGGATGATGATGTGTAATTTGTTAACAGACTGTTTCTAAGGCAGCTAAGATTTATGTGCACTGGCAAGAGAAGCAAATTAGGGTGCTTTGTTTGTCTGTTTTTGTTTTTGTATTTTAACTATAGTGGTTTTTCTCTGATATAAACTGTTAGGCAAACTACCAAACCTACTTTAATGGTTATCTGCTTTTGGCAGTTTAGCCTGAAGGAGGCAGCATAGGAAAACAGTCTTCTTCTGACTCAGACTTGTAGAACTAATGATCGCTCTCAATACTGAATGCAGCCCTGAAGAAAATTGAACTTGAGAGCCCAAGGCAAAGATTTTTTAACGACTTTTAAAATCTCCTGGTAACAGTTTCACACAAATCAGCTCTGTCCTTCACTGGAAAGAGATCTGAGATTCAGGAGGAGATCTTACAAGCACTATTCTATTCTGTGATTGCTTTATTAGGAATTCCATTCATTTAATTTCCTTGCTTCCGGTTCTTCCTTTTCATTTCCCTTCTCTCCCTTCATCTTGGCTCTGCATTTCGGTCTCGTTATCTTTATTCTTACATGTGTCACTTGTCCATGTGTTCTGGACTACGAACTCAGCGTGAGCAAGGTCACGACGGTGTGTTCCTGGGGGAACTTCAGTAACTTAAAAGTTCAGTATCTGATGCAAAACTGCATGACTACATGAGAGTGACTTTTAAACCATGCAGCAGTACACAAGAAATTTGTACTGCTTTTTCCCAGTTGAATTCTTCAGTTCTTTATTTAATTCCAGCCTGAACAAAATCACAATTATGTAAGAGTTTGTTTTCCTTTTAATAATAGGTCACAGGTAGAAGGTCAGGCCCAAAATAGAAGCAAAAACTGCCAAAGGGGCAACACAGGGAAGAGTCTCTGAAATGAAGCCAACCTCCTTGTCTGCCCGGGTGATGCCAGGAAGAGACGAGGTCATCTCACATGGCTTCCTGTCATCTCTGTTGCTACATAGTCACGTAACCCATCAGTCTCCGAGGAGCTCCCTTTTGGAAAAGCAAACAAGAACTACTTACTGAGATAATGTGGTAGAACAACTGGCCACACATATGACAGAGTGCCAGGTATGCCAGAGTTTAAATTTCTCTGTGTCATTTACTCTCTCTGAGAGTTTCCTTATAACTAGGGGCAGTAATTGCTTGATTCTCCCAGATGAATTTTAGATCAGTTCAACTTGTAAATACCACAGGTGCCACAAAGGCTAGATACAAACATAACTAGCAGAGATGTGAGTGAAATGTATAGAACTATTCAAAGGTCTTGAATGAGTATGTACTGCAGCTGGCAAGAGGAAATTATACCCTTTGGAGACACTAAACACATCTAAACAAATCAAGACAGATCTCAGTTGTTGATATTTGAGTTGTTTTTCAGTACTCCATCAATTTATTTTCCCCCCCCCTCTGGGACAGAGCTCACTCACTTAACAGGTCTTGCTTTATATGTACAATGTAGCCATTCTTATTAAATATTACATGGAGCTTAAATTTGAGCTCCTGTGGAGTGGCAAGTGCGTGGTACCTCACTTTTCACAAATAGGACAATCAGAATATTCTTTCCTCCAACTTTACCTTCAGATTATCCTCAACACAGTGTCTTGCCTGCTGCTACTAAGTATTGGGGAATGCTTGGGTAGGCAGGGTGAAATCTGTTTGTCATTCTCAGGTTCTCTTCTCAAATCTCACTGGCTAGTGGTCAGGCATTCCATAAATTAAAGACTGGAAGAATTACAAGGCAAGAGATCATTACTGACATGGGCTGGTTTTGAGCATCTATCTGTGTGAGGAAGTATAGAATTTTGATATTCACTCAACTGTATTTATTGAACTAGAGCCTATGTCAGTTGCTGGGAATCTAGAGATGTTTAGTTAACAGAGTCCTAATCATGTTATAAATATCTGTCTGGGTCTCCCTGTCTGGGCTTTTTAGCCATGTTAAAGGATTCCAGCTTGCTGGCCTGTCCTGTGCAAATGAACATAACCTCTAAATCATATGAGAAGATTTCAGACCTATTAGCCTCCAAATCACAAGAACAATCTATCTGTCTTGCTTTCTCTGAGACACACACACACACACACACACACACACACGATCAATCAATCAATCAATCAATCAATCAATCAATCAATCAATCTGTTGGTTGTTTCTCTAGGAAATCCTAATGCAGTGAAGAAATTGTGACAAAAATTCTTGCTCCTGTCTTTTTGCTGACATGTTTACATTTCCCTTGGGTAAATGTCTAATTGTGGAACTGAAAGGTCACTCAACAGTTACATATTTAACTTTATAAGAAAGTATTAAGCAGGTTTCCAAAGTGAAGTAAATTTTTTCACTTCCAGAAGCAACATATGAACATTCTCTTTGCTCTACTTCCTGTCAACATTTAGTGGTATCAGTCTTTTCAATTTTAACCATTTTGATGGGTGTGCAGTGATATGTTTGTAGCTTTAATTTACTTTTCTTTGATGTCTGATAATGTTAAATATCTTTTTATGTGCTTATCAGTTAGTTATTTGTATATTTGTCTTTGATGAAGTACCTGTTCAAACATTTTGCAATATGTTCCCTAATGAATCCCAACTCATAGCATTTAGTAATCATTTGTACATAACTACTGAGTGAATGTTATATCATCTGTCATCAGTGAGTATGCTGATATGATTATGCAATCTTTGGTTATTTACAGTGTTTACAAAGTGTCAGCAAAAATCCTGACACATAATCAGCGGCGACAATTGGTAGCATTCTTATTTTTATATAAAGAAAAGAGAATCAGGAAAGTATTACTTAACAAAGATCAACTATTTACTGTCAAAATTGTGGCTAAATTCTGGGCTTCTTAAATTGTAAATTTCATATTTTTACTTTTTGTTATTAGTAACTTGAGCTATTGACCACTTGGTTTACCAATAAATCATTTGTATTGTGTGTTTTTTTTAAGTTATTATTTGTGACAAATATACTGCATGGCTTAACTCATTTAATTCTCACCATAAGCCCTGAGGAAAGTACTGTTACCTTTCTCATAAACAATTTAGTTACCAACAAAGAGGTTATGTAATTGTTGAGATCATAGAGCTAACTAAAAGATGTAGGTAGGATTCAAGTTCATTCACCCCCATATTAACTCTGATCTGTTTTGTTTTTGAAATCACTATATTCTACTGTTTTTTACAACAAGATTAATTTTAAGGACATTTAATTTATGAGCTTATGGGATAGCAGGATGGAGAAATCCAGTGAAACTATGATACTTAGGAAATCGCTGCTGAGGAAGGAGAGTGTGGTAAGACTGTGCACTCTGTAAACTCAAATACCAGATCAGGGAGGATACTAGGAGTGGTTAAATGTTAGATATAGTCAAAGAGGGACAGTTTCACTAGTTTTGATTTCAGGAAGATCTATGGTGGATTTCATTTTTATCTACTGCAAAAATAGGTTTGTAATAATGAAATCTTATCATCTCTGATAGTCTGTCCCTAAGATACTCCATTCTATTTCGACTGCAGATTGTTATGTCCAAGACAGTAGATGTAGGTTGCCTTCCATTGTACCCAGGAGCTCATGACTGTCCTGATAACCCCTTTTCTGGGTATTTACTGGAAACCCCAGCAGCACCCACAGTGGGCCTCTCACCAGGCTGACTAATCCCTCCTGCTCAGATTCAGTCTCCAGAAAAGGGAGTGTGAGGAACAGGGAGTGAGTCAGTCCCCTCAAGCTGGCTATTCCCAGAGCTGGTGTTAATATGTGTTATCTTAGCTCCCACAGGATGACTAATCATGCTTAGCTGGGATATCTTCCCCTGGAAAACAGGTGCAAGTTTCCAAAGGAGGTCTTTGTACTGGTAGAGGAGGTCACTTGAAACTTGGTCTATATTTACTTCTTACAACAGAAAAGTTTTTGTATCATGGTGTGCAAAAACATCCAGGGTCCCCTAAACATTGGCCTCTACCCATGATGGGCATCACGGAAGTGACTGCAATGTCCCCAGCCTGACCCCCAGCCCCAGCCCAGCTTGAGAAGACTAGCACAGGAGGGCTAAGCCAAAGACTTCCTTCTGCTACCCCACGGAGGCAGTGGGTGACGCCATGAGCCAGGCCCTGCCTCCTGGGCTGCACACACAAACATGTTTTTGAAGCCCTTTTACACTCAGCTGGGAACACACTGTTCTCTTTGGGCGGCTGCCAGAAACTTATGAGAAAGCCAGATCGATGCCAAGAGTAGGCACCAAGGCCTCTCTCTCTCCTGCCTCAGAAGAGGTCACTGTGCTGTGTTAGGTTGTGGCTGTTCTCCTTGTACCTCTGCCCTCCAGTTCAAATCCATAGACTGCCCCTGCACTTTGCAACCCCTTGATTAGTTTTTAAATGACTGCTCAATGCTGCTTTAATCTTTGAACAGTAATATCATGCTATCCAAATATGTTCCCTTTTGCTTTCATTTGTGTTGCACCTCAGAGCCTCAGACTATGGACCTTTGAGGCAGTACCTAGAATAACTATTAGCCTTTCTCATATCAGGTAGGTCAAACAGAGTCTGAGTTACTGCCCTCCCAAGTTAACTCTGTTTTGCATAAGCAGGGAATGCAAAGGAAGTTCAATCAGGGCCAGCAAAATGGAGAAAAAAATGTAATTTCTCAGAAGCATGAGGTGTCTTTCCACTCTCTTCCTCAGATTCTTCCTTTATCCTTAGTGTCTCTATATTGACCCAGCCTTAAAATCAAATTTTAAATGTTTCTGTCAGAGCCATGCATCAATTAAACGATAGTTTAAGTGAGTTTTTCAAATAATCCTGATATCTGTAGAGGGGATAGCTTCTTGCTTGAACACTAGTATATAGTTCTCTAAGTTATAAGGTTTAACTGCTTTTTTGGTTTATGAAATTGACATTAACCAAACGTATTCGTGTATTGTTAACTATTTGAAGTATAGCCATCTGCTCTGTCCATCCATCCATCCATCCATCCATCCATCCATCCATCCATCCATCCATCCATCCATCCATCCATCCATTCACCCATCCACCCTTCCTTTCTTCCAATGCTTTTGGAGTTTAAAGCCCCTTCAAATGACTAACCACCTTAACAGCACTGTAGCTGAGAGTCTACAGTAATTAAGATGTGATAAATGTCACATAAATCCTTATTGCTTATTATGCAACTGAAAATAGAAAAGCTCAAGGGAGAATAATCCGTAACTGTTAAGACTTCTGCTATGGAGATATTTCACCAACCATATGTAACTACAAAATATAGAAAGCCAAGCCTAGGAAAGATAAGCTCACTCTGAACTTGGGACCTGCTAATTGGTTTCACATGTATGTGGATGAAGCCCTCATGGGGCTGGATTCCAATATGGCAAGAAAAACATGATATTTCACTGCAAGATATGTCTGAGTCAGACTGAATTACTGTTATGACATGGACTCTGGCTATAGTCAGTGGCATTGTGAGGACAACACTTTATAGGGAGATATGGCTGATGATAAGGAACTGAACTAGCACACCATTTTACCATTTTCTGATTGTGTCAGACTTTGAACTGTTTATTCACATTATTTATTCAATAAACATTTATTGAGCCCTGTTATGTGCCAAGCATGATAGAAGGTTATGGAAATTCCCTTGCTTTCATAGGATATTAATTGTTCTTCACACTTCCCTTTCCTAAGAGAGAACAGTACCTCGCATGAAGATTTGTATGAAGTTCATATGCACTTATCTGAGTGACAAGATTCTGAGTGAGACCTTAGTGTCTTAGAGCTGACAATTTGGCAACAAATAGATGTTTAGGATTTATTCAGGGACAAATTCATTTTGTTAATATCCTCTGCTCGCTAATCTAATCTTGAATCTAATCTTTGACCTCAGAAAGACTCATTTTGAAAAGGAATAAATGGGATATTCCAGGAGAATGACTTGTGTGGAGGGGAGAAGTACCTGCAAAAAGTTTACCATGGAATTTCTAAGCAATGGATTTCCTGAACTGAGCTTTGTGACTGTGTGAGCAATGGGGAAGAGATTTCAGGAGAGAACTCAGAAGAGAGAAAACGAGCAGTAGCACAACAGAGCACTTTCCCATGATCTTGCAGACAGAAAGATGCTTGTGTCTTCTGTAGGTCAAGTGTACTACACAGAAGGCTTGAGCTAGCAGATGGAACCCTGCCCTAAAATGTGACTCGCTACAAGACCCTAGCAGCACGTCTATAGCATGGGGTATACAGGGATGGACTCAAGGGAGACTGCAAGTGATCCACAGCATCTGGTCTTCTATGACAGGTGGCCACACATGAAAAGTTTCTTCCAAAGATGCATCAGGTATCTATTAAGAAGTGCAGCGTTTGGATGACTGGACTGCCATCGGGAGGGAGGAGATCACAGTAGCAACTGATGAGTGAAAGTATTTTTGTTCCTTTTGCAAATTATGTCTCCCTGTCTTTGACATAAAGACCTACAAGGTCTGGGGGATTAAGGAGGAGAATCCAACCCCCCTCTCTTTGTCCATATCCTTGCTTCAGGCCTGACCCAAGATCTAAAGAAGGAGCTGGACATTTCAATTGCACGAAAAACTGAAGTAAATGGTGTAGGGCTTTTTCTGTTATAAATTGAAAAGGTCAGCGAGCTGGTGTCTGCCGGAGATGCCATAAAGTCTTGGGAAGGGGAGTGTTGATGGAGTACATTTTGAATCAGTGATTGAAGAAAAATAAAAGTCTATGGAGTTTGAACCCTGCTGAGTTCACAGTGTTCAATAAACTGCTGACAAATATAAGAGCTTAGCAGACAATCAGTGCTCTACAAATTGAAGCTATAATTCTTAGTCACCTAAAGCAAGTAATTATTCCAAATGTTTACATTTATTTCAATATTGAAGAGCAAATAAGAGATTTAATTTGTGTTTTGGTTTAAGAGAAAGTGTAACATGTTCACTATGTCTTCAGTTTTCCGTTTTCCTCTTGAAAGGCTTCTCAGAATTTTTTTTCTGGGCTGTTTTACCACATTCCTTTGGTTGCTTAATGCATTTCCTTCTTTGTCACTTTTCAGAAACCCGACTACCCTCATGCCATTGAAGAGATCATAAAGGTCATTTGTTCTCACCTCCAATTTAATTGAAAATCAAACGCTAATTATTGGTAGCATACTTAAATTCTTTAAAAATTGTGGTTTATATACAAAATGGAATATTACTCAACTAAAAATGACAAATTTGATGAATCTATGGAAACATGGAAATCATGTTAGCAAAAACAAGTCAGAAAGAAAAAGACAGAAACCAAATGGTTTCACTACTATATGGACAGTCAAATGAAAGTACACTACTGGGGGGAAGGGAGGACCAGCTGGAGCAGCCAGGAAGGGGAGGTGGTGGGTGACTCCCAGGGATTACAATGATGTGAAATATATAAACAAACAAACACATAAATATATGATTTTTTTTAAAAAGAAGTATCTTAGGTAAGTATGTGAAAAAGCAATTTCTGTAGGGTTACTGCATGAAGAGGAGGCCAAGAAGCTCACAGTGGTGGAGCAGAAGGGAGAGGACACTGGATCTGTATACAGAAGGGCCTGATGACTTCTCAGCAATGTGACTTTTGATGTGATATTCAACTCCGTTGAGCCTATTGTCCTCCAATGAAAAATATTGGTTTTGACAGAGAGAACCCAGAGTGATGCTGAAGAGCCCTAATGCATGTAGCATAGCACTGGGCTCATAGTTGGTGCTCAAGAAATACCTGTTGTCCCTTTGCAAGGTCTCAGCATCAGAAGACACACAGAAAGGAGAGATAAGCAGTTGGCCATAGGGAGCCATTAGAGAAGGGAGCATCATATGTATCTGTATACTTGGTGTATAAAGTTGCTGGTCATTTAAGTGGCATAATGAATCCACAGGAAATCATGACTGCTATCGGGGCAATGATACACTGACATTTTGTTCTTATTTCATAATGTATGGATATGCTGGGATTTGTGCCCAGTATTTTAAAAAACAAAGTTCAGAATTCTGAAAAAAAATTAAATTTACCAAAATGAATTATTTCAAATATTTCACACCAAATGTATAAACATACTACATAGTATTGAAAGATCTGAAATTCCCAAAATGCAAGTATTAAATATTTATTGGTATTCTAATTTGGATTCTCAATGGGAAAAAAACATTAGAATATGTATACAAAATAAGCTGAACATTAGTAAGTAATCCTAAAATCATGATTTTTCTGCCCTTATGACCTTAAGAGTGATGTGTATCAGTGTGTGTCATCTTTGATGATGAACCCCATTTGCCAGTAACTTTTTCCAGCCACTAAAAATGCTTTTTATACTAGGGATACCGGTGATAGTAAACATAAACTAAACCCCAGGATCTTTCTCTGACTCTTGCATCAACAAATAATCTCATCTCTGCGTGATTGTGCAAAGACAATGTTTTATAAATTTTTATTCTTATGAAAGACTTCAATGTTGCATTGACATTGAACTGTAGTTTTTGTTAAGACCCAGCAGTCAACTTGCAAGAGACCTGGTTCTTAGCTTCTGCTATGAAGCAGCCTTTGTACAAGGAAACAAAACATAGCAATCAGTCAGATAAGAAGTTTTCTCTACCAAACACTGATTATTTTCACTATAAATCTAGCCCCATTCAAAGTGCAGATATTTTGAGGGGAGTCTTTGTTCCTTAGAGTTCTCTTTTAGGGAGGCTCTACTGTATGTGTTCAGGGAGAGCTAAAAATGAAGTAGAAATAATCTTGCAAGAAGTAGAACTGGAGTGAATTTGATCTGGGGAAAATTTTTTTTTTACTCCTAGCCCAGATGCTTTTAGAGATTATAAAGTCACCCTTTTTGCCTTGAGTTTGGTATGCTGAACACTTCTCAAAGTATATGGAATTCTGATTTCAGATGTTTAAGACACAGGCATTCCCCTCCTTTTCAAAAGTCAATGTAATGTCTTCATTTTCATGCTTCTATACCAAAAGGTGGAAGCACAGGTAACATTCAGTTACTTAGTAGCGAGTGTTCCTGCCAACTTCCTTCGTGTGTACTATTGGTTAAAGCTATATATTTGTTCTATTGTCCCTGCTTTTATTATGTGTTAGTTTTACTTTACGTTTTATGTGTTACTTGGGGTGATTTAATAGATCTGGGAATGCTTAAAACAAATTCCATACTGGTGTTGCTCCTTTGCTTTAGGCCATTTCAGCTGATGAAAGGTTTCAATGCTCTATTTTTGCATAGTGAGGGGAACCTGTATTGAATAGTGGTATCACACTACTGAAAATGTTGGTGCTTTGATACATAGCAGCTGATAACATAATATACTGGAGTTCTAAAATGTTAAAAATCGACACTGCAATCACTAATGAAATCACCTTGCTCAGAAACTTTTCCTTCACTGAGCTATTTGCATCTCAATTCAATTTTAGAGTAAGTTGCCACTGTTTTTAGGAAACTGTTTACAGAAGATTTCTAAATATATAAATGTACCCAGAGTGTTTTCCTTTAATGGGTGTTTTCATCACGGTGTTTTCCTTTAATGGATGTTGTTTAAGGGTGTTTTTCATCAACGACTTGGCATAACTTATTTGCCTGTCAGTCAAGAATGGGACTTAGCCTCTCCCTCTCCCTCATCCCCTTGCAAAATGTCTGTTTACTGACTTATTTCTGTCTCTTTCTTATCTCTGATTTGTCCCATCTTCCCTTAAGACTGCTGCTGGCATTACACTTAGTCCTGGAGCTGCTATGGTTACTGCCATGATGAAAGTAACCAGAGGCCCTGTAAAAGCCTGTTCTTTTCTCCCCAGGATCTGCAGGGGAGGCTAAGATAAGCAGAGTGCTAAATTATGCATCTTCAGGATTTTACGACCATTAGAATGTCACGAGACACTCAACGTTGTTGACCATCTCTTATCAGGCACGTGTACTCTGGGGCGGAGGACAGATGGGACCAGGTGGGTGGAAAAAGGCTTATGAGGCAAGTTTAGTTCAAGGATGAAAATGGATGGTGAAAGTCTGTCCAGAGGAAACTGGGACTAGACAGTTATGTGGCTCAGGGTACTACTGAGTGGCACACCAGGAAGATTTCATAATGTTAATCCGAGTGAGTTTGAATTTGTGCTGGTTTTCTGTTGTTTGCTACACCTGATACTAGAGTTTAACTTAATCAGAAAATTAGCTGTAGTCAGCGACCATGGCGGCACTTCTGACTGTGGCTGGCCTACAGGAGTAACCCAGTCATGAGTGTGACTTTGAAAATTTGTCCTGGATGCTAAACCCAGAGACTGTTTCTGTCTTTGCTACTTTGTAAGCTTTTTAAATACCCTATTAAAAAACAAAGCAAAACAAAAAAGCCAAAGCACATTGCCTTTTCTTTTTACTAAGGGGTTAAACTAGTGGGAATTCTGTTTTGAGTCAATACCCATTGCGATAATATTTTTAAAAGGTTTTCCCAGATAAGTATATGAGAGATTACTTTCCAAAGATCCTCTTTCCAAATACAATCGTGTTGCAGATTAGGGCTTGAACATGTGAACATGAGGAGACACATTCAGTCCCTAATAGAGACAGAGTTATTTGTGGCTGTTCTTAGAGGCCATGTAATTCAATGCCCAGTTATTAACAT